>RCHF01000217.1:0-256595 GCA_003987895.1 Neonothopanus nambi
CGTCGTACGTGTCCAGGAATAGCCGCAGCTCAGGCTCAGTGGGCAAACGACCACCCTTAGAACGAGCATAAGCAGCAAGATCATCATAAGACGTTAGAACAGGCCAGTGTTGTGCAACATCCATTGGTGCAGGTCCATACATTGTTCGCACCTGTAAAGTCACCCAATCAACTTCTGAACATCAAGTGCTACAGCCAGAAAAAACATTACCTTGACCTCCCCATTTTCCTCTACCCAGCTCTTTGGCATGGGGGCCTTATCTTCCCTCCAGAAAGCCTCAAACTCTCCGTTGCTCACCGGGCGCCACTCCGCTCGGAAAGCACCGACATGGACTGTCCGCGATGGTGACTCGTTGTCCCATCCATATTCGTGATGATCGACGTCGTACATGACTTCTTCAGAAAAATCGTCACCTTCGGAGTCGTCGTGGCCCATGACGACGTCCGCGGGTCCGAGGACTACGCTGGGCGTCGAAGGAGCGGGTGTCTGTTTCCATTGCTGAGCGAGGGTGGTCCACGGGGGGATGGTGAACCCGGGCGGGGGGAGTGTTCCGGTGCCTGCACGCTGAATGAGCATGTAGAGGAGGGTCTGAAGCAGAGAGTTAATATATTATGTTTATAGACGAGATGTATACAGTGTCTTCACCTCGATGTGGAATCCCTCGTGCTCAAGAGTCATCACTAGAGTTCGAGCGATGTTTCGAGTAAGCTTTTGCTTGCCAGCGTCGAGGTCCTCGTAGAGCTTGGCCAGTCTTGCGCGAACACCGTTTCGGAATTGCAGGATGCTTTCTATGGTAGGCCAGTCCTCGTCCTTTTCTGGCACCTCTGAGTGGTTCTGGTGATTGAAAAAGCATATTAGACTGAGTGCGCGCAAAGCTGGAACAATGGTATTTACATGGCAATGGTCAGGATCGTCAACGTGGGGGTCAATGCCTCTCTATAGTGCGGTAAGAGCCCGATCCATCCTAGTAACCCAGCTGTCTCACCTCAAAAATATTCCAAAAGAATTTTGGCTCTGTAGCTTCACCTCCAATAGCTTTCGACAGAAGCATATCCAAAAATCTATTCGAAATCAGACCAACATTAGTGTACGTCTACTAAAATGAGAAAACGCGATCGTACGTTGGGATGTGACCAATGTAGAACAGACATTTGTGCCTCAGATCAATAGGCTTCTGGTGAAGCATCTCCCTTGGGATCATCTGCAGAGTAACCAAATCCCAAGCAGACCAGAGCATTCTCCACTCTTCTAGTGTTGGGATATTGCAGACGCTCGACAGCGAAGTCTGAGATTTCAAGTACGCTGGTTTAAAGGATGGCGTATGGGAAAGAGGCGGGAAAACTACGGCAGGACGCTCAAGGATATAGGTTGTGTAGCTTCCCGACGTCGACGAGATGACTAGTCGGAGACCAGCTAAAGAGAAGGCAAGGAGGTGGTCTGGGTTCGCTCGAGGTGGCTGCAGAAGACTTGTTTTAGCCAAAGATTGAATCAGCCGTAGAGTACGATGGACTTTACCTGGTTAGCATTGAAATTAAGCGTAGGACTTCCTGAGGATACTAGATAGTTGAGGCTACCCTTCTGGGCCGATTTCCACTGTGTGATGTTTATACACTGGACTTCATCTTTGGCTGGTATAGAGTCCCCGACACAGAGACCCACGAAACCTTGCAGGGCGTACTCATCGTACAAAGAGGATAGTTCGCTCAAACTCTCGCTCTGGAGATAGATAAACGTTGCCGGCCGGGGAACATCATCCAGGCTGAGAACCTTCAGCTCTGAGGAGACTGAGCTGACAGACTCGGGCGAAGGCGATCTGATTCCCTCTGACCCACTGTCCGACTGTGATGATGCGGACGAAGAAGAGATAGAGACATGGTGCTTGACACCAAACGAAACAGGATCTGAGACAAGGGCGAGAGTAGTCATTGCAGTGATAATAAGGACAAGAAAGGGGAGAAATGGAGCTTTTTATATTGCACTAAGTTCAACAATACGTACAAAATACGGATGCAACCTAATTTTCGAACAAAACAGATAACAGTGGTGGGCCTCGGAACGTGTCCGCCAAGGCGGCCAATACCTTTCGCCTGTCAGAATGATCCCTGCCATCACAATTCGGAGTTGGAGAAAACAGTCATGCTCCAAAGATAGCGACAATACCAAACTCCACATAGGATTTCCCTTCAAGAACGCTCTTGATGCTTCAAGCTGCAGGTCTATCCATTCTGAGCAACAAAGAATGACCGTCCAAAGCAGAGAAGAAACTCTGAAACCGGACAGAAATTTGAGATAACGCAGCGCTGCGCACGGGCCAACTGATAGGAAGAAAGATCCGGCGGAAGCGAGCACTATGTCATCATGCACGACGTGTCGCTTCCTGAGTGGACGGCGAGAGGAACGGGGTTGAAACGGCGTAGCGGTAGAACGTCCAATCGAGGACAGTGTCACACCGGGTTCGAGACGGCAGCATCAGGTGATGGTAGAGTAATATGGGTCAAATGGCGGAAGCACGGGAGGATGAATCCAAAAGTTGGCCAGTGAACTCTTCTAACATCAATCCGAACCAGTTCCTCCACTACTCTCCAATTAAAGCCAATGAATCGAGCCGGTCCGAGCCAAGGAGAACACGTAAACACAACCAGGTAAAAGGGCTTGAGGTGCTGGGAACATAGCCAGAGATACCAGAAAGACCAAGGAGTCGCAGGTCCACATGAGGGGGAGCAGCAAGGCAAAAAACTGCAATACATTTTGCGCACTTGCTTTTGTATCTCTCCTGTCGATGGTGTGCTATGGCGTGCTTAGTCACGTGATCCGCTAAGCGCATAAATCTGCTTACATGCGACATGAATACCACGTAAACATCTTTATGTCCTTACATCAATGTACATACTCCTATACTCTACTTATTCCAACGACAAAATCTAAGAATCATACGGTGGCAGACCCCAGGTTTCCGGAATGAAAGCCTCGAGAGACTTGAGTATTTCATCCGCCTTTTCAGTTCCCGAATACTCCACGTCGAGTAAATTTGGATCCGGAACCCATACCACTGGTTGAAACCGACACATGTAATATCCGTACAGAGATCAGTAATAGAAAGAAGCTCACCAGACATTCCTGCACGCTTCCCTGCCTGCATTCCGGGCAGCGCATCCTCGAACACTAACCCCTTTCTCCTTTCTCCTATTTGCTCTTCACTCAACTCGACTTCTTCTCCTTCTCCCGCTAGAGGTCCTATGTTCCTGCCCAGCATCTCCCTCGCCGCGATCAAAAAGATGTCAGGGTTGGGCTTGCCTCGCATCCCTGCGTATTGCGTATCGTCTGCACAAACTACCTTGCCTTCAAAGCATCCAAATATTTCGCCTAAATGGCCTGTCTTCATCTCGTAATTTCTTCTACGCGAGCCTGTTGCGACGGCAATGGGAATATTGTGCTTCTTGAGATGAAGGACGAGTTTGCGGACGCCTGGGAGAAGAGTGACAGTAGGCCAAGCAAGGTCTTGAAGAGTGTTGCGTTGTATAAGATATTCGGGCAGCGTGAGTGGTATATCAGGGAAGAAAGACAAAAGGTGCTGTGCAGCCTCTTTCTCAGCTGTTTGATTTGAATGGATGAGAACTGGGAAGCCGTCGGTCAATCCAGAAACGTACGCTTGCCCATACATCCTGCTTTCATCTCCCAAGTCATTTCTTTGCCATACTTGGCGAGAATCTCGTCTGATGAAGCACTTGGCGGTCAACGGTTGATGATATATATGACCTTCATAGATGGCAAGCATCTAAGTATGCACTTACTGGTCACATCAGTATAGATCTTTTCGGAATCAATCATCAAGCCTGTTACAGGACATCATCAATAAGTTTGCAGTAAGCAGTGAAAGCGAAAAAAGCTTGCCATCCATATCAAAGAGGACATATTCTACTTGCTTGGATGCCATTTCTACAAAATCAAGTACACCGAGATCGGAGTGTCCAGGAATGGGAATGATGGTTCCAACTATGGAAATACTTTGACACGTCTGTTTCCCCGCAAAATCTGTTGCTGTGCCTGTCTTGCCCAGGTCTTGCCCATTCACCACAATGGCCCCCATCGCCACCACTTCTATTCGTCGTCGTCGTTTTCTTCTGCTAACTTTCATCCTCGGTGCTATATTTCTCTATCTATTCCGAGGCTCATTCTCTCTACCTGAATCTCTCAAGGATGCTGGCGTTCCTTCTCTTAATCGAGCCAACATAGTTTCTCTCGTAAAACCTAAATTCGGATCAGGATCTACCAAGGTGGATGAAATTTATGGTCTTATACACCTAGTCACAGGCGGTGACGAAGAGCACCAGCATGTGCTCACGAGCTCAGCCAATTTTGATCCCACGAAGCCGGTAGATATGAGCGTCTATGCAGCGGGGGAGGTGGACATTGATTGGAATAAAGAGATGCAAAGTTTGAATGAAAGATATCCTGTAGTCGTGTTCAGCAAGGTTTGATCAATATTGGAAGCTCGTGTGATCGTATTGTCCGCTAATCCAACATCTCATACAGTCATTCTGCCCGTGAGTTGTCATCTCGTGTGTCTTATCAATTGTTTTCCTGATTGCACATATGATGTTGTAGGTTCTCGAGGCGCGCGAAGGAGCTCTTGGCAACCTATGACCTCCAACCACCGCCCAAAGTTATCGAAGTTGATTTACGAGGTGCGCTAGATTGTATTTTCATGTAGCATTGACCATCTGACGCCCTTCATAGATGACGCTACTCAAATCAAAGCTTTACTGACCCGTCTTACACAGCATTCAACCTTTCCCAACATCTTGATTCAGGGCAAGTCAATAGGCGGTTCAGACAAACTACAAGGGTTCCATGAGGACAAGATCTTGAAGCGGATGTTCGAGAAAGCCGGTGTAGATGTCCTCGGGGCATGACACTACGGTTGAGCCCGGTAATATATCTTATAGGTATCCTATCGCAACACTTATTGAGAATGGGTCAATTATAGCCATGTTGGTATTCGAGTATTTATTACATATATTGGGCTAGCGTACAACTGTAACATGGGTTTTGAACGCAACTGTACTAATATCTACAATGTGTTTACCTGGAATTTCGTATCGTTCATGGAAGGCTATCCAAGTGTCAATATTCGACCACTTTGCCTCTCTGCTTGAGCCATCTTTCAAGCTGTGGTACGTGCTCTCGATGTGCCATCGAAAATCCGTGCAGTGGAGCGTCCTCGTCCGTCAGAACACAGCCTATGCTCATGGCCTTTGCCATTACTTCCGGTATAAGGGTTTTCAACATAATGGCTGTTGCCGAAAATGTTCCTTGGTACTCGTCGTACGCTGTGTATAATCGTATAAAATCCTTGGCAAGCTTGAGATTCCCGTTCGGTGCACGGGCGTGATGTTTGGCTACCTCTGCTATGTGTCCAAGTTGTTTGTCGGGGAAAGGGTTAATGAAGTCGACTTCTCCTAAAAGGGACACAGAGTTGTGAATAGTTAGAGAAAAGTGCTGCAAAATAAAAACACACCCTCTCTATCCAAGAACATGAGCAGTTCAAGCTGTGCATCCACCAACTTATCAGTATCCTTCAGTTCGCGAAGTCCCACGATGAGCTTGTTGCGCATTTCTAGTTTCTGCGACGGATCCGCATCTGCTGTGTAGTGCAATATTGCACGTTGTCTACAGGCCACTGCATCTGCAAGACTAGTGTAGATTTAAGAACCCCATAGTCACTCTTTAGCAGAATGGAAATACCTTCCGATCGAACTAAAGGCATTATCAAGCCCCTCCCAGATATAGGCCTCTGTTGGCCTAGGATACGTGCGAGTAAGAAAAAAAGGCCCAGGTGAGTTACATTTAGTTTATGGCCCACCTTAATCTAGCGGCTTGTTGAAAATAATGGACTGAATAGCTGTATAGGTTCATCATGTTGTATACCTGCCCAAGTCCGAGCCACGGTCGGTAATCTTTCTTATTGATATCTGTCATATAGGAACTTGAGTGATCAGAGGAAAAGAATAATTATCTGGTCTGACCCAAGGCTCTACGGTATGCTTCAATTGCAGCTGGTGCATTCCCCATCTCATAGTAGCCCGATCCCATAAGCGTCCATGCCTGGATACAAGTTCGGTCCAAATGTGTGGCGCGTCGGAAGTATTTCGCGGCTTTCTCATGCTCCGTGCGGAGAGAGTAATAATTACCTAGTGCGGAGGAATTTCAGAACTAAACATCATGGACACGGATGATAAGCAGCAAACCTATTATACAACATATTTCTGGTCTATCCTGATCCTGGACTAGAAATTTTTCTGCGAGAGTGGCCAGTCTATTCCGTCTGTGGGTTGTGTAAAGGATGTTAGAAAAGATGTCCATGTCATCTATTCGGTGCGGATCAAGGTCTAGTATATTCTCGAATTGCGTTATAGCCTGGGGAAAGTCTGCGAGACCGCTTAGCAACGAGACCGTCACAGAGCAATAGACATGCCTCACCTAGCAAGTCGTACAATGCTCTTCCGCGCTGACCCATCAGCCATAAGCTTTCAGGAAAGTAATCTTCACTGAGAAGTTTGTCGCATAATTTGACCTCTGCTTCTGTTGAACTGTGAAGCTCGTTCATAATCTTTATTTGGAATAACTGCGATGAAGGATGATCTAAAGGTAGTTTAAGGCTGGCGAGGGCGCCGGTTAGCTGTAGAAATGCTTAATAACGTAGGAATAATCGACTACAATGTAGAACTCACATCTGCAGCGGACTCGAGACAAGACCCAAGTAGGAGCCACGCTGACCAATTCCATGGATACGCCGATATGGAGTCATAGAGGACTTGTAGAGCCTCAGGAACTCGAGAGAGACGCTTAAGAAATAAGCCTTCTCTGCATTATTACTAAGTGAACTGAGCGAAAGGAAAGCACAGAGTACGTACAGAAACTGAAGCCACGGGTCATTGGATGACTCTACTTCTCCAAGAAAATCGCTGATCATAGTATTAACGGGAACAGGTGGTTGATGCCGAGTACCTAACCGTGGTGACATAAGGCAAGAATACAGTTAGTACAAGGGAGGCAAAACACACCATCGAGCTTATGCCATTCTGACAGTGCTTTCTTTTCACTAATCTTCCAAGAATTGGTATACGGCAAATGCAAAGTTAGGGTCTACTTACGATGAAGCGACAGTATACAGAAATAAATCGTGCTTTGGCACTATGAACCTGTCGCACGAGGTGATACGCCCGATGATATTGTCGCGTCTCCATACATCTTCGAGCGGCATTGATGAAGTCCTCTTCGCGCTCGTCCGATATCCGTCCCCTCTCGATGAGCCACTTTGACACATTGTCGCCATCGTCGTAAAGATCGTCATGCATAGAACTTAAGCTCGTGTCCGGACTTGTTTTCGTAGAGTTCCGTTTGGATGCTGGAATGGACATAAGAACTTCTGAAGACCTGTTTATAGAGAACGAATTTATCTCGTCCAGGCAATTCGATGTGATACACGGGAAAACGCACCATTTAGACGCGATGATGAGACCTCGGTCGGCTGTGTCCTTTACTGAACGGCGAATGTCTGAGATGATACGTTCATCGACACAGTTTATTGAAGAAATCGCCATTTGAAAGTGCAACGGGGCCACTGGTGAGCGTCGTTGAGAGAGAACGCGTCGCGTGAATCGCACCGGCAATGCCACCACCGCATAACCCCGAACAAATTCAATCATGCATTCTTGACTCGGACCTCTATGACTTTCTTCTGCTTTTTGCACCCTTTTGGAATCTACTGGAAGGCCGTGGTCTAGCTTTATAGAAAAATGCCGCGAAAGGCTGTCATTCACTACGTCTCGCTTCGTTCTTCTCTGGTTAATCTTCCGATCTCAATATATGGACCCCTCCTGGAACGCAGTATAGTGAGGTTTTTTGAGACGCAATGAAATCCACAAATTGATTGCTTTTCTAGCGTCCCCAAAGCCTCGCAGTCCATCTGACCCTTGTACCATCGAAAAACAAGACCGCTAAGACGGAAGCATATGTAGGGTGGACAGGCATGGCTTCAGCCTCCTCCTTGGCTCAGTTCAATACTTCGGAGTCTGGAGAAAAGGGCTTTGAGACAGTGGAAATTGACCCGCAATATGCACAAGGGCTTGGCTTTGCACAGGGAGACATAGTAGGTCTTATTCTATACGTCATGGGTAGAGTCCTCAACTCTTTGTAGGTCGAGATAGGCCTACTTTATGATATGGCTATTGCTAAGTCTGTTGCAACAGAGCCACTAACTTCGGACGACTGGGAGATTATAGTAAGTACTCACCTTGACAATTACTTTACATTACAATCCGTTGACTGTTGACTGAACGTAGGAAATACACGCTTCGCATGTTGAATCAACTCTGCTTTCTCAAGTTCGTGTCGCAAAAGTAGGGCAGGAGATTGACGTATGGGTGCTCGGGAGGACGAGAGTCCGTCTCAAGATAGGTACGTTGACTCAACATGAATTTTGGATTTGCAAAAGGAGTCTTATATATTTTTCAGTATCTATCGATCCTCAATCCAAGAGCAATGCACTACTTCTCAGTACGAATACAGAGGTATCCATTGCTCCCAAATTGCACGCCAGACAACAGCCCTCCACTGGTAGTGCCGTACCTGTTAACGGTACATCTAAGACTATAGAGTCTACCAAGGACACTATCAAATCAAATCCGACAAAGGATACTGCCTCTGAAATTCTCCGAGTGCTGCCACTGAGTGTGGTCTCGACCCCTCTTCCATCGTACACTGGACCTGAACTCATTGGATACGTGTCTCCGGCTACCTTCTCTCGATTATTCCATTCAGCAGCAGACATTGAGGAAGAAAGGGTCTATCATAAACTGACATTTGAGATCCTCAAATCTCCCGTGGATCCTACAGATTCCGAAGCTTCCGTGCCCGAGTCGCTACCCGAGCCCAAGGTTCTGAAACCAGGCGACAAGGATCGAGTTGCCGTGCCCTCCGATGCAGCCCGAACAGCTGAAATCTATGTTCGTGGTATGAAATGGATGCTTGATGGACATATCGCATTTTCAAATCTGCCACAAGCCTTGAAAGATTGGGATTTTGTCAGGTATACTGATCTGTCTTCGCAACGTACGCCAACTGAAGTGTTTCTGGCAGGTTAAGGAATGACGGTAGTGGGAAAACAATTGAATTGGATCACGGAAAGGCAGGGGATCCTTCAAATATTGCAGCGGAGCAGTAGGTTTCTCTTGTCTTGTGAGTGCTTGCCTTCAGCTGATCTAGCTGTAGACCTTCAGAGTTTTTGGCGGGAGTTGATGAAGTGGTTAAGCGTTGCGTCAATTTTTGTGTGCGTAGGTTTGCTATACACTCAACAAAGGTGTCTGTACGTGGTGGTGAGCCAGCTACCAACTGTGTATCGATTCCTTAGTCATTCCCGTATAGTGTCTTCACTATTGGTAACCGGTCGTGCTGGTGTTGGGAAGACATCGATAGTCAAAGTCGTGGCGAAGACTCTACAAAGCGATCCAAGGACCTACACATGTACGTCAGTAAAGCTCTGCAATCGTGACTGAGTTTCATATTAAATTCGCAGTTACGCTGTATGTTGATGTGGCTCCATATGCGGAGAAACCAATACCTACAATCAAAAGCCTGCTCAAATACTGGTACGAGAAGGCTGCTTGGCATAAGCCATCTATCCTCATCCTGGATAATCTACATGAGCTTCTAGGCACTGAACTTGAGGTAATTCAACTTGAGCTTCAGCTTTCTCCTCTCTCCCCCCCTCTCACCTCGTTTGTGCTGTATACAGCACACAGATTCCTTCCGCACCCGACAAATTACAGAGCTCTTTCTCTCGATGTATTCGGCTTCAGCACGATCCGCTGCTCCCAATTCTCGGGGCATCGTTCTTCTGGCTACTGCACCTTCCGCTGCTGCCCTTCATCCACTTGTCAGCACCTCTCATATCTTTGAAGAAGTTGTCAATCTCACTCCACCTAACAAGGATGCACGGAGAGATGCGCGTTCTTTCCTATTCGTTCTCGAGAGGTGCAGCTGATGATTGTGCTTGTAGATTCTTTCAAAGATCATCAAAGACCGTCTCAAGTCAGCTAAGGATCTTCGTGAAGACCCCGAAGGACCTTTAAATTTCACCTACCTCGCAACGCAAACGGAAGGTTATTCTGCAACCGACTTACAAGACCTTTGCTCTCGTGCGGTACATCAAGTCGTCATGAGGACTGCGACAAGTCACAAGATGGTGTGTAGACTGCGGCTTTCCTATCTTCCTGTGACTGAAATAGTTATGTTCAGCCGGTCCTGACTATGGCAGATTTTGAAGCMGCTCGCATCGGTTTCGTGCCTCTGTCATTAAGAGATATCAAGCTGGAGAAGTCTGATGTTTCATGGGCTGATATTGGTGGTATGTCTATAACTTGCATTGAAAGAGTTAACGAGGATATATAATTGCTCCTAGGCCTTCACGAGACGCGGAGAATACTTCGAGAAACCCTCGAGTGGCCCACAAAGTACGGACCTATCTTCGCTCAGTCACCGCTTCGACTCCGTTCAGGGTGCGTCCATTTGAGAAGTTTCCTTCTTCTGCTAAGACTAGTGCAGGCTGCTGTTGTATGGCTACCCGGGCTGTGGAAAAACGCTACTAGCTTCTGCTGTAGCCAAAGAATGTGGTCTCAACTTCATTGGTGTCAAAGGCCCGGAGATCCTGAACAAATACATCGGAGCTAGTGAGAAAACTGTAAGTTTCTGACATCCTTTGTGAGCACTATATGAAGTAAACCTCTCAGGTACGAGATATCTTCGAGCGCGCCAGCTCTGCAAAACCATGCGTCTTGTTTTTCGATGAGTTTGACTCCATTGCTCCCAAGAGGTTTGTACTTCATCTGTTCCACAAGAATACTGCTGATTCTTCCGATGTGCAGAGGTCACGACAGCACTGGTGTTACCGATCGCGTCGTGAACCAAATGTTGACACAAATGGATGGTGCTGAAGGATTAGAGGGTGTTTATGTCCTTGCTGCCACGAGGTACGCGGGTCACTCTTAGATGAAGAATTTGCAACAAGTGCGGTAACAATTACCTTAGTCGCCCGGATCTCATCGACTCGGCACTCCTTCGACCAGGGCGTTTAGATAAGTCCCTTCTGTGTAGTATGCCCGATAAAGCAGAACGTCAAGACGTAAGACTTTGCTTTTGGTAAGACAGTCTTTTCTTACTTATGATTTTACAGATCCTGGAGGCTGTCAGCCGGAAAGTTGCATTGTCTCCTTCGGTCGATCTGGGCGTAGTCGCAGAAGCTACTGAAGGATTCTCCGGTGCCGACTTGCAGGCTTTGATTTACAATGCTCATCTCGAAGTCGTCAATGCATCAATCACGTCGTCCACTTCACAACCCACTGACGTTCACGGTGAGAGTCGACCAGTGCGGTATACGACTATTGGAGCCACACAATCAAAGTCAACCATGAGCAAAGCAGAGGAAGCTGCTCTACAGAGACGTGTATGTGATCTGGCTGCCTAGACGTGATTTCTTTGCTTATATGCGCTAACCATTGAATGTAGCTGCGTCAAATACAGCTGGCCAGTCAACCCAAGCAAGCAAGGCCAACGGATTCCCACAAAATATCTCCACAAAAGGCAAGTCTAGAAAATTGCGCATACTCCAGCTTCTGAATTAACAGAAGTATTGTATGAAGAGAGAGATTACTCATGAGCATATTCAACGTGTGCTGAAAACCACTAGACCCTCTGTCTCTGCGGAAGAGCGCAGGCGTCTAGACAGGATGTGAGTTGCTCTCGAACATTCAACTACTGTTTTCTCAGAGATTTTGCCAGATATAATGCGTTCATGTCAGATCGAAGTGGGGAGCTTCCAGTTCCTCCAGATCCTGCAGGCATCGGCCATCGAGCAACCTTAATGTAGCATATGCTTATGCGACCTCTAGCGTACCTACACGCATCTTCATTCTTACCAGCTGTGATAGCCGCTGAAAAGTTTGCAGTAAAGCAAGACCACATTTCGCACTCCCATCGATTATTGCGCCCAACTTTCGGCCCATTGAACATGATCATCGTTTCACTGAAACAATTTTCCCCCGCCTCTTATGGATGGGTATAGATAATTCATCCAAAGATTGCGCAGGAGTATAAACTCATGCCACGGCTAGCACACCATCCACCGAAGGCTGTATCCAGGTCTCAACTGCCAGTTGTGCCTCGTGAGTAATCAACTCATACGCATGACGAACGTGTTCCTCCTCAGTGCGAGCTGATCCCACAGCAAACCTGATGCAGAATTTGCCATTCAGCATGGTTTGGGTAAGAAGGATCTCTTTCCGGACGGTTAGACGACCAAAGAAATGTTTGTTAAGGTCATTGAGAGCCTCTTCAGTAAGCGGTGGCTGATTGAATTTTGAAGGTTTGGGAATGAGACGGAACACGGACAGAGAAAGCGAGGGCGGGGCCATTAATGTGAATAGATCCGAGGCTTTGATGAGATCGACAAAAATTCTGTTAAGGCCGACTCCCTAAGGTGTGGCATGATGTTAATAATCACTGGAAGCACATACATAGCCGCAATGATAATACCTTTCGAATATGTTTTTGGAATCCTTCTATTCCATAACCACGCAGGACAAACCAGAGCTTGACGGAGCGGTAGCGACGTCCAAGACCGAGATGCCAGTTCCGATAATCGATGACAGTACCTGAACAGTTTACAGACGGCATTTAGATACATAGTATTACTACACGTGAATAAAGTCGAACAGACCGGCATCACCCTGCGCAGTGCGCAAGAAAGGAGGCGTGAAGTCTAGAGCTTCTGTAAGGTATTTGCGGTCCCGTACCCACAGAGGTGAGGCATCAAAGTTGGTTAGACCCCACTATGAAACCCCTTGAGATATGATCCCGCAAGAGTCGAATAATCAGTACCTTGTGGAAGTTTGTGCAGAATGAATCAGCAATCTCATTGATTTCGTCCAAATAGCACATTTCTCGAAACTCGGGACAAACTAAAGAGAGTCCAGCCCAAGCAGCATCGACGTGTATCTTGAGGTCGGGATAATCCTTCACTATAGTCATTTTCTAGGCTCAGAAATTGCGCCTGAAGTGGGTATTTAGCGGATTACTTACTAACTTGCTTGATTTCTGGGATGTTATCGATCGCTCCTGAGGACGTTGTTCCAATAGTCGCGACTGGCACAGCAAAATTGTTTGTCAAAAATATAATCATTCATCAAGATACGACAACTGACTGAGAATAAACGGCTTGCGGCCTTTTTTCTTGTCGTCTTCCAGAGCTGTTCGTAGAGTCTCGCCCCTTAGAGAGAAATCATCTTCAGCGTTGACATTTAATGCATGCACTGATAATCCAAGAATCATAGCAGCCTTGACACCAAGCGAATGAGTTTGCGTTGTTGTATAGATGACCATATCTTCTAGTCTTGTGTCTGGATGTTTACTCTTATATGCAGAGCGAGCCGCAACAACAGCTACTAGAGCACCTTCAGATGCCGTGTTCTACCCATGTTCAAATTGCCGTCGCAAGATAAAAATAGAAGAAAAGGCGTACTTGAAAGCATCCACCACCTACTCCAGAAGAATTCAGAAAGGAAGAGCTCAGACCGAACATTTGAGCAGCCCAATCGAGAACGATCGTTTCTAACTCTGTGCATGATGGACTAGCCGTCCACTGCGCCAAACAAGTGATTAAGTAAAAAGCGACTTGAAAATAATGGAATGTAATTCACATTAAATCCAGGATTGCTCACGCTACTTGCGTATAGATCACCAATCAACCCCTCGAACGAGAATCCTGCTGGGAAATAAGCAAAGAACGATGGATGTTGCCAGTGTGTATATCCTGAACTTCATTCAGAACAAGAATACAAAGTGAACGCGAGATACCATATACCTGGAACGATAAACTTCTGGTAATCATCTGCGATCAACGAGAAGTCTTCCCCAACCTGAGGGGTAGCCGCTGTGACACATTCACAATCGTGAGACGCAGTCAAACAGAAGCAGAAAACAGCGTACAAGGTAGTAATGGCCGGAGATATCCAGGCTCTACATCCGGAAGCACAGTAAACTTGGACTCCTTCAGGCCATAGTAGTAATCGCAGATACGGTCAATGGCCTGATACCCAGCCTTTCTGAATCTTTGATTCGATAATCGTTAATGCAAAAGACAGAGTTTGGACGAGCCTCGGAAAACTCACTGCTCGATATCCATTTAGACAAACTGTCCTCTAAGTTGCAACGAGAACCTAGCGTCAGGACCCGGGGACGAAGGTGGTAAATCTGGAACCAGATAAGCGGTCAAACTTGAAAAATATTTAGATTTATCCAATAAGTACCCGATCGGCCCTGGTATACAGGGGAGTATGTATTCACAACGTATTGTCGTCTGACAAACGTAGCTCGCTCCCACCGCTGCCTCGGAGTTCCTATCGGCGTAGTATTCGTCGTTCCGAAAGGAAAGTGGGTACATTGAAGACAATTGTTCGAATGCATTGAATTGCTGGGAAGTCGCGGAAATGGTGAACGTAGAGCGCCGGGCCGTCACGGTATCGCCGAAAAAAAGTTTGTCCTTTTTTTGCAGCGACTGCAATGGCGACCGCGTCTCCAGTTCTTACCGCCGTTCAGTCTAGTATTGTCCTTGGAAAACGAAAAGCGTCTCAAATATCTTCATATGTTCTGCATCTTGCTTCCAGTCCAGAGCCCTTGGCCGGTCCCTCTGACTCTGAATTCGAGTTTCTACCCGAGCACTCGTCCAGCAAATCCCAACTTCCGGCACCAGTGTCAAACAAGCCCATAATTGTCAATGGAAAATTGGTTGCTTCGGATACAAAGAGGAGGTACAAATGTACATTTGATGGATGCGACAAGTCGTACACGAAGCCCTCGCGTTTAGAGGAGCATGAACGGTCTCACACAGGACAAGTGCGTGCACGCCGTCGACCGTATTCAATAGCCTTTAGTGACAAGTTCCCATTAGCGACCCTTTGTATGCAGTACTTGCAATAAATCTTACTTGCGAGAGACGCATCTGCAAGCTCACGCTCGTAGCCATCTTCCCAACTCCGAAAAGCCCCTTGTCTGCCCACAACCAGATTGTGCCAAAAGATTTTGGACCAACCAACATCTGCGCGCCCATATAGACTGGCACGAAGGAGCTAAGTCTTTCAAAGTGAGATATATACCTTACATACTTGATTTTATACGCGCTATACTGAATTCATATAGTGCACAGAACCCAATTGTAACGAAGCTTTCGCGAAGCACCACCAGTTGCGCTCACATTTGTGTACCGCTCATGCGCCTCCTGGTACGAAACCTTACCAGTGCTCTCATGAAGGATGCACGAAATCCTTTTCAACTAATCAACATCTTCGTACCCATATGCGGGTACATAACGGTACACATCTTTGCCTTTACTTTAACTTCGTATTCATAATTTTGCCTCAGACAAACGATACACTTGTGTGCAAGCTGCGTGCCTGCCTACCTTAGACCGCCCCGCGATTTTCTTCCCAACATGGACTGCTCTCCAACATCACATCCGTACTGTTCACCCGCCCACTTGTACTCATCCGTCTTGTAATGGAAAAAGCTTTGCGTCCCAAAAGGGGCTCCGTGCCCACCAAAAGATTCATCAACAGCGAGACGAAGAAGCACAGCTAGACGCTCTCAGGTCGGATGACGATGATCAGCCTCCGCGAAAGAAACGGCGGGGTGGTGAATACGGTCGCGATTGGAAATGTGAAGTGGCTAGCTGTGGTAGAGATTTCAAATCTGTAGGTCTTGTATTAGCTCAGACTCAACGAACTGCTTATTAACCTGATGCCTACAGAGTAAAGCTTTAGTGATTCACAATAAAGTCACCCATCTCGGTCGGAGAGACTTTGTCTGTCCGCATGGAGATTGCGGACGTGCATTCGGGTATAAACACCTCCTTCAGCGACACCTTGCCAAACTACATCAAACTTCCTCTGGTACTGGGCATTCATCCTCCGGAAATGACGGCAATGGTGACGACGACGATGCTGATTCCGAGTCGTCCGATAGCGAACAATCAGTCCAGAAGAGTAAACCCTCAATGGTGTTCTCTATTGACGCCATCACTGGCACTACATATGCCGCTCGCGCAAAGGAGCAAAGTAAAAACGGAAAGGCTTTGCGATGTCCTTACCCACTTCTTGCAGGGATTAAAACCATGTCTTGCTCAATTACTTCTGCCAACTTCGCAGGAACAGCCGAAGCTGGCCCGTCTAGTAGTAATGGGGCGTCACCCAATGTTTCCGATTGCGACTACTTTTTCAGCCGTGCGTATGACCTGCGCCGGCATCTTCGTGCGGTTCATGAGGTTGAAGCGGATAAAGAGAGCGTGGACGCTTGGGTAGCGGCGCGGAAATCGAAGCAGGCTTAGGACGGAACCTTGCCGCGTTTACGGTTTTTCACGCTTTCTGTTTCATTGTTCTGATGCTTGTTCTCTTTGCTGCTCGTGACTACTTGATACCAATGGATTGTACATCGACGATTGTTCTAGATCTTATATTAGTTTAAAGTATCTTGCGTTTTGTTATGATTGAACAAGATATTTGTCAGTCATTTAACCCTTCCACCAGTTGTCATGAGAGGCACTGGCGTTGATACCCTAAGAACCGGTGAGTGGTGAAATAAACTATAGGCAGGGAAGAGAAGTACCATGGTAATGAATCCGGCAAGTCCTTGATTGATCACCCCACCAAGCAGCTCCATCTTAAATACAGGATTATACCTACCTTCGGGACCGTGCGAGTTCTCGAAGATGTTCAGGGAATCGCGCCAATTGCGAGTACGGCCATACGTTTCACGGATGGGGTTTTCGACATAGGGGTACATCTAGAACAACGTGATAGCGGTCAGCTTTCGGAATCTTGGCGGGAACACAAAACGTATACCTTGTCAATTTGAAGGTTGATATCATCGTCAAAGAAGAATTGACCGACATGTGCGAGATTACCGCCGTTGAACGTACCATTAGGGAGAGCTTCCCAAGAGGTGAAAACCTTCGTGTGGATGTGCGTAGCACGACCAGTATAGTACCCAGGGAAGATGGCTTGAAACAGATGGAGGTACATGAGTATGGGAATGATAGCAGAAACCAGAAAACATACTCGTGAACTGAGCGACACCGTTGGCATTAGTGGGCCAAGCTCCACGCAACCACGTCTCCTCACGTTTCGTTCGAGGGAAGGCGCTAAGCAATCCGCTTCGCCTTCCGCCAACTTGAGGCTTCTCATCCCTTAGCTCGAGAAGAGGTTCTGGGTGACCGGCGTAATGACCGGTTGAGTTAGCATGCCAAATATCGACAAGAACATTGGGCAGAGGCTGGCAAGTGTTGACATCAATGACACCTATGTCAAGATACTGCTTTACATCAGTCAGGTGCCTCATGAAAGGACACTTGAACTCACTGTAAGCAGGCCAATCTGATACTCTGCGATGTTCTGACGTATCGGGTGGCCGGCCTTATGGTAGTACGGTCCTTCTGTTACTACGGGAGCTAAGATGGAAGTATGAGCGTCGAGTCCCAGAATAGGGTGCTTTTCAGCGCGCACTTAAAACGCAGGTGTTATTGTACATCGACGTTTCCTCGTCGACAGGACTGCATTCCATGATTTGTTTGCCTTTGTTCTCAATGGCTTCGTAGGCGAAGAGTTCTTCTCCATCAAGAAGGCGAGGGTTTCCCGCCCCAAGCACTTTTTGAGCCCAAGCACGTTTACGAGCTGCAGTAAATTGAGCGACTGCTGGCGCACACTGTCACTCGTATGTCAATTGAAGGGAGAAAGAAACTAATGTGATGGAACACTTCACATAATACGCGGCGGTTTGTAGTGCCCGTTGAATGTCTATCTCCTCCTCAGTCCTGGGCTCGCGGTGAGCGAAAGTAGATTGAGCTGAAGATAGGACTGCTAATAGAGCGAGAAGATGCCAGCAAATCATTGAGGGCAACGGGTTATCTCCTAGATTGTGCAGAGGGTTTTATACCCATCGAAAGCTACATGTCGCCTTGTCTTGTGGCGTAGTCACGTCCTTGACCTTCGGGAGGCGGGATCATTGAGCTTCGCAAGGCCTAAAACGGATGCATAATTGATCAATTTGAAGCCGGAATGGTCTCGGGTTACCCCACTTGGGGAATCTAGAGCACACGCGCGCCTTCTTCCTGCGCGATGAGAGCGGCCGAAATACAAATAAGCTCCTTCGCCCCTTTTCGCCCTCGTTTTTCTGTTGTGCGTAAAACATTTTCCCGTCCTTTGAGACATGGGACGTTCCTGAGATCTGAGAGCTCCTAACAGATATCATTTCAGCGCGAACTAAGACGTTTGTATTCGGAGCCAAAACTCGAATTCAGCAGCATGCGTATACCGCACAAATCCAGGAATTCCAGCGCCTTCAAGAGTAGATGGAAGATGGCCACAGTTCATTGTCCACAGTTGGCGTACCGGACTTCCGAGCGGGGTCTGAACACTGTGTCACGTGCAGAAACGCGCTTCGCGTCGGTTGGAGGGACAATAAGTGATCACTGTCGTATCTCGCTACAATTGACTCAATGGCCTGGATTATATTTTTCTATATAATTCACTGCTAGCGTCTGTCTTCTGTACAGTATTCACTCGAGCGATACCTTTATCTTCCAGAATCTTTTTGAACGAATCTCATGTCAGGTAAGTCCAAGGTTCAGCTGTGATGCTATGTATTGACCTCATGTTGATGGTATTATGTGTTCAAGACGCATATTTAATGAATGCTATGGATGGAAATGAACCCACTCCTATCCCTAACGGAAATTCAATGGGGTCGTCTCGCCGGACTTCGATGGAAACTCGCACTAGCTCCCATCCCAGGTCGAGCTCCACTCGATTGACGGAACGTACAAAACAATCAACCTCTAGCAAGGAACTGGCCATGCTTCTTACCTTAGAGAAGAGTGCTAACCATACGTTGAGATTGGCGCTCGAAGAGACCCAAAAAGAGTTAGCAGGCCAAAGGCGTCGTGCTGAAGAGGGGGAGGCAAATTTACTTGCAGTTACCGAGCGCTTCATCAAAGCTAATAACGAGAGACTAGCTGCGCTCCAAGAAGCTGCCAGACTAGCTGAGGAACTTGAGTAAGTGGTGGTGCTTCCAAATCTCGATCCAATGCTTTCTGAAGCATGTTTATCGTAGGTTGTATCGTAGACAACTTCAAGCAGCACAAAGGGATATTGACAAAGCGAAGGATGTGGTGAGAGATGTAGATGAAAGACGAGTGCGAGCYGAGAGGGAAGCTTCCAAATACAAAAGAACCACTAGGGAGCTCCACGAAGAGAGACTTGTGAATGCGGCTCGTGAGGAAGGCCGCAGACAAGGTTTCATGGAGGGCATGCAGAGAGCCAGGGCTGAAGCTGGACTATATGACCTTGATGAGGAAAGCTATGTAACGCCACTTCCACCCCGCCAGCTCGATCCTCCAGTTGTTCCAGAGGATGAAGAAGATTTTTACGATAACGAAAGCAGAATGGACTCAATTCCACCAAATGAGCGGTCCTCTCCTGAAAATTTCTCAGAGCCTATGCCTCAACCCTTGCCCGCCGAACCACCTAATACTCGCAATGACAGTCCCCCGCCACCCCCGGATGAGCAACCCCCTCTCCCAATACCATCTCCCTTGCCTCCTCGTGCACCTAGCAGGACAGATGGCGAAATTCATCCAGTGATTATCCACAACGCTCCTCCATCCCCTCGTCATCCATATACCCCAGTCCCGCCGGATGGCATGATTCCAGTTCTTGACAGTGATTCACGTATTCGTCTTCCGCCTTCTCATGAGTTGGGACCTCCGCCTCCCATCCTAGAAGCCTCGCCTACACCTTCACAGCGAATTTTAGAAGAGTCAAAAGTCGTACCACCGCCTGGAGCGTACAATACCTACACGATGTCTTCTGGACCGCAACCACATCATTATCACCATCATCATCCCAACCACCAGTCTTCGCCAGAGTCCAACTCTACTGCTATTTCTCAGTTTGACATGGTTCATGATCCCTATCCGAAGCACAGTCCAATGAGTGCCATACAGGAAGTAGCCAGTGGGGCTACCAGCCCGAATCCTGGTGTAGGACAAGACCTTCATCGAAACACTTCTGTTGTAAGTGCACGCAATGGTGCTTTTTGTTTTTGACTGAACTCCTTTGATAGCGCAGCGCAGGATCGAGCCATCGATCTCGTACCCCCAACCAAAGTCATAGAACCCGAACACCCCAGACGCGAGAGGAACAATTGCCAGATGTGACCTACCAGTCAACAGGCGGAAGCCGAGGTGTCAGCCGTAAGCCCTCTGTGGTATGTACTTGCGCCGAGTTTGCGTTGTTTGCAATCTGACACTTGCTTACAGCCAAATGTGAGCTCAAGACAAGCGACAAAAACACCCCCTGCGCCTAATCCGGCGAATTATGACAACATTTACACCAGACCCTATTCGCCGCCTGGCAACAATATATATACCAATCCTCATTATCAATCAAATACAGAGCATTCTACCTCTATGGTGAGTACTCAAGCAAGGCTAGCTTTCTTTCTTTCGCATTTACGTTGTATTTCTCTAGCGCGATATGGGCGACCCATACGCTGGATCACCGACCCCGACCCAAAGAAGTAGAACACCATATATGCAAGAGAAACCCCCCAATTTCATACCGCCAGAGCAACCTTCTGCAAATTTGGCTCATACTTCTCCCCAGACGGCCAGGAGCCTTGGGCGCAAGCCCTCTTTGGTGAGTTGCATCTCATACGCAGATTTCAGATTCTCATGAACCTGGCGTCATCATCCTCAGGCCAGTACAAGTAGCCACGCTATGGGTAGTAAAGACCGTTCTCAAACACCTACGGTGGTCCCTCCTAGTGGGATTTACACTACGTTAGCGCCTCAGGATCTCGCGCCTCTTGCTACCGCCCACTCGCCCCAGCACTCCGAGAGCAGTGGTGCTGATATAAATGTATCCATCCACTCTCCAGTAAGTCACATCTCCTGCCATGTCATGCTAGTCATTTGATTTGTAATCAGACACCACCAGGCTCTGCTCGCAGCGCCAATGAAGAGATTCCGCCACGCCCGTATAACGCGTATCTCAGTCCATTAGATGCTCAGAGACCGCTGCCTATGCCGGATACAACCCGACCTGCACAGTCAGCACCGCTTCCTACTGCACCTTTTGGAATGAGCCCTACCATGGGTACTCCTATAGCAATGAACAATGGCATCTTCATGCCGACAAGCTTCACTCCGGCTCCCACTCCAGGTGCCAATCTACCTTCATCTCCTCGAAGCAGACCGAGTGAAGTTCCTAGCCCCGTTATTGGCGGCCCTAATGTCGGCGATGGTGGAAGCTCAAACGGTATGTCTGGCGGCTATACCTATACCACGCCTGGCTCTCCGTCGTCCACGAATCAACCTCCAATTATTCCTGACCCATCTTTACTTGGTCCAGCGGACTCTGACTCGGATCACGTATCTTCAAGCGAGGCAAACACATTGACTACACCACCTTCTCGTGGTCGTGGCTTACCCCCAGTACAAGCCTCAGCTCGAGGGGGTAAAGCTGCTCGCGGACGAGGGACCGCAAAAAAGAAGCGTCGGTGAACGCAATTTTGCAACGGTTCATGTCCTTGGATATTGCTTGTATTCGTCATCGAGCTATTGTGTAGCCGTGACCTATCTCTTGTTTCATCTCCAATAAATTTATTGTACATCTGCTTCGGAAAGGCTGTTAACCACTGAGTATGGCTGCATAAATCCAACGGTGAACAAATAACCTGACCGACAGTACATATACATAAGGATACACAGCTGGAATCGAAAATAAGCACATCTGCTGGTATGAGATGGTGTTGGTACAAGGATTGATCACAGTGAATGAATTGAACTCACGAGTCCAGGACTGCAAGGACAGTGTAAACTTGGCCTCTCTAAACTCCCGAGCTCAATGATCATCCCGTCTTCTTCTTTCGGAATCGCGAGACCTATCTCGGCGATAACTACGGTCAGACTTCTCTCGTCCTCGTTCTCTATCTTTATCCCGTCTCCTTTCTCTATCCCTATCTCCGCCCCTTTCGCGGTCATAGTCATTATCCCGATCCCGTCTGCTGGAATATCGTCCATCAGGCGAGCTTCGTCTAGAAGAGACTCTCGAATCCCGTCGCGGGGAAGTAGATCGATCTCGCCGCCTATCTTTGTCTCCGTCCCTGTGTCGATCATTGTCCCGTCTATCGCTGTCATGAACAATGTTCCCATCCCTATCCTTCTTTACCACAGGAACATATCGTCGCTCAGGCCGTTTGTTTCCCTTGTTGCGTTGATTACTTCCATCATCAAACACCTCCATCTCCTTTGCACCTATCCCCAACAGTGCGGGACGTGCCTCAGGAATATAAGGTTGAATCATACCCTTTCCCTTCCGCGATGCAGCTGTCCCTTCCTTCCACCCCATTCCGCGAAGCATGGCCGCCCCAAACTGAGACACAGGTATACGATTATAATCGTCAAGAGTGGCTGAGTCCGGGAGCTCGTCAACATCTTGTTTGTAAGCGTCCGCCTCTGACACGGCTGGGATGATACCGACTTGAGAGCCTTCCACTTCTTCGCCGTTCGCCTCCGACAGCAGAGCGCGTAAGGCCCGTTGATCCTCGGTCTCCTCTACTTTTGTGACAATCTCTTCCTCCTTCACCGAGATTTCCGTCATATGAACATCTTCTTCCACTTCCCCTTTTACTATTTCCTCCTGCTTAATCTGAAGTCCAGAAAGGACTGGGCCATTGTTGATGGTATCTCTTGTGCCAAGCCCACCAACGCTGCCATCAGAACCAGTCTTTTGAGCTCGAGCAGAATCAGGAACAAACTGCCCCGCCGTTCTCCTCTTACGAGCCGCTTCACGCCAATCACGATTCTTGAGTGCAGGAATGACCAGGGGACCCTGAGGAGCCGTCTTGGGCTTCTTGAGTCTGCGAAAAGCGTTTTTATAGCGGGCTTCTGTGAGTTGAGATGGCTGTGTGCGCAATGAGAAGGAATGGACACACCGTTCAACGCCAAATTTATCGAGGCCGGTTATAAGTTCGTCCTGATCCTCTTCGTCCTCTTCGTCGCTGTCCGAGTTTTGATTATATGCTCTCGGAGAAGAAGTGTCACTACGTGCAAGAGGACTTCCTGGAGTAGAGTCATTTACCAGATGACGAGGTAGAGAAGGAACCTTGAACGATGAACCACTATCAGAGTCGAGCCCTGAGGAAGTAGCTCTTGATACAGGAGTTGGTCTGCGTATCGTAAAAGAGACCTTTTCAGACATGACGGTTGAGAAACAGAAAGTGAACTTATTTCGGCCCCGACAAGCTGAGAGGCTATTGCCAAGCACGAACAAACTTCCCGGCCCGCTTTGTCGGAAGTCCACTGGTCTAGACAGTCCATCTCTTCCGCTGCTACCTTCATCATGGCTTCCAGGTTTGCCTCGCATTCTCTGCGCCATGTTTCTCAGGTCGTCTGTAAAGGGAAGCCCCGGTGTGGCTCTTCAAGCTTTGCGCCTTGGGCATCGAGGACGCGTGCATGCTTGTATTCAACGTCGGCTCCTCGGAGAACTGCGTTCACCCAGCATCTACCTTCTTCTCCAACCGACTTAATATCTATGCCATCGCCGGAATATCTTGAACAAGAAGAGATCGACGTAGAGCTTCTCCCCTCGGAACAGGCAAAAGTTATTATAACAGATCGCGCTGCTGAGGTACGACTCTGTCTCGAATTCATTCCAGTGTGCTCAGAGACATTATTTTCAGCAATTACGCAAGATGTCCGAACGAGAACAGGATCCAAACGCTGCCCTTAGAATAGCAGTCGAGTCTGGTGGGTGTCACGGATACCAGTACAAAATGGAGCTTGCGAAAAGTCGGTCTCCCGATGATTAGTAAGTAGCTAAATCTTGGGGTGCCCGGAAACAAGTACCTGACTTTGTCTTGATATTTCCCCCCAACAGTCACTTCACACACCCTAATATTAAACCTTCAAACATACTCGTAGACGCGGTTTCGCTTTCTCTGCTGAATGGCTCTACGATAGATTTCGCGACGGAACTTATCGGAAGCAGCTTTAGAGTGTCGGAGAACCCGCATGCGAAAGGTAGTGGGTGTGGCTGCGGTGTTAGCTGGGAGCTAAAAACATAGGGTTCTGTCAACAGGTTCCGTCTATTGCCTATATTTCTATATATCTAATGCTGTGATTAATGGAAACATATATTCTATCGCTACATGGGAAGAAAGAAGATCACAGAAAAGGCCCAATGATGTTCAATTCACTTGATAGGGTCTACACAACCATGGTCCTTGGCTGCAACGTGATCGGGTCGAACGGGGCAAATTGCCAGTACCTAGAAGCGGGGAGGTTGGAGTCGAAGGGCACATTACGGTAAAGAGACTTACTGTGCATGAGCTTGGACCATCTGAGGTAGATTGGGGCTGCTGCCGGGTACTCTCATAGGCCAATCAGGCGCCATGCTGTGGTCATGATGAGAAAGAATGAATCTATCGAGGTACATGTCAAGGGTCTTCACACCGACGAGCGACATCGAGGCTTCTTACGGAAGAAGAACAGTGATGTCAGAATGATTGCTAATCCATTCAATGTTGTCTAACACCTAGTTTCAGAGACACGTATGGTTATTGACGCGACATGCAACAGACCTTGGATCATCTTGCGCAGAAATTCATCCGAAACTGCAGACTCGAGAAGACCGTTCTGCATGCAGTCGAGCTGAAAAGTCGTAAGTTAATAGATTTCCTTTTTCTTTCTGTTGATCGTACCTCCTCCTGCATAGTCTTCACGAGATCATCTCCGAAAGCAAGCGCAGAAAGCATTTCTTCAGGCCTGTACGAAGAAGGTGACTGATCAAAGCTAACAGTGAGTCTTGACGCGCTTCAACCCCTCAGCTAGTGCTGGTTCTTACATTCTTCCATTCTTGTGCCTTCTCGCGGAGTATTTTCGAGCTAATGCGTACACGGCGGACGTTGGGATTGCATGAAGGTCCCAATATATCAACTAGTCTCTTGTCTCCAGGCAACGATTGCACCGCGAAGAATTGTTCGTCTCCTGTACCAGCAAGCCGAGGAAGTTTGCAATCGAAGCGTGCAGAATGATCAAAGACACACCTTCGAAATGCAGACAAGTCATATCTGAAAACGTCGCCACGTAATCCATGAAGGCAGCGAACTTGGACGGGTCAGTTGAGTAGCTCATAGAAGGAGAAAGCTCGATGATCCTGTTCAGTGCTCGTAGGAGCGTGTTCTGGCAATGCGATAAGTTGGAGAAGAATCCTTGACCGTATGTCAAAGAAATTTACCTTCATGAGGGTGTTAACGCGAATCAGGTGTGCCTTTGCACTAGAAAGTCAAGTTCAGTGGCGATGACAAAGGAGTTTGAACCCGAGCAATCACCTCGTATCGCTAGCTTTGTTCAACGCAAACACGCTGTAGCTGGAAGTCATGGTGTACCGTATAACTTGGGACGAAATATTCCAGTGGATAGTTCAGATGGTAGTGAGTCCAGCAACTCAGAATTTTATAGCCTTCAGGCTTTCTTTGTTGTCGAAGCCACCGATCACTAAGACGTGCGCCTTTCACTTCCTCACCTGTAACTGATACCGATAAAGCCACGAGGAATAAAACAATCAATAGTCCCCTTTGTTACAGTGAAAGCTCTCCCATTCATGCTAGAAGTAAACATGGCCGAAGACGGTGAACTATCTCCGGTCTTTAGGTCTGGGTCTGACGCCGTACATACTTGCTATTGAAAGGGATGCCAGCTGGTGCTGAAATGATGACTATGACCCTGCGTAGTTTGTACAGCCTTCCCGCCTTCTGCAATAGCGGTACACCAACACTCGAACGTGTGAGCACAAAAATATCTGAACCATAAGCCTGGTTGCTGGAGGGGCAGTCCAAAAATACAAAAAATGAGAGAAGGCGGCCGGGCCTCGAGTACGGCTCTGACTGCCTGAATCTTACATACATCCAGCGGCCAGTGTTGGAGTAAAGTCAGGTACACTAGAACCGGATCCGCGTTGCATGTAACCCGTGGGCCGTCATACTCTAGTGGAGCGCGACTGTAAAAAAAGAAATCAATGACCATGCAAGTTATATTGCATCACGTACGCCATGAAAATGAACTTCAACCTGTTTCCTAGCAATGACTGGCAACGAGCATGGAGCTCTGGGGAATCATCTCACTCGAGTCGGCCGGTATATGGAAGATAATATAATATAGATCTGTTTCGTGTCAGCGAATGATATGCAATGATTAGAGTCTAAAACATGGAGGGAAGTACTATTTGAGATCAGCAAGTGAAAAAGGTGAAGCAAGAAACAAAAAGAAAAGGAAAGCTTTCAGAGGAAACAACTCTCGTCCGAGTGGTAGGTAACAGTATGAGGAGATCCGAACTGGGCAGAAAACAGAAACGTGGGTCAGCTATACTAAAAAATCGAACATGACAACAAGGAATGATGAGTAAAAGAAAATAGTCCAGGTCCATCCTGAGTTAATCAACAAACGACGCAGCATTTCCAACCCTTGCCCGTTTCCTCATAAGCCCCACTCTTACCGCTACTTCTCCGTCGGTGATGCCTTCCATCGGAGCTTTGTGCATTTGATGGGACGCCATCTCGCATTAGCATGCTAGCACGGGTGGCAGTTTCGAACACGTCATCAACACCTTCAATCTTCAGCGCAGAACATTCTTTGTAGGCGCGTGCACCGATGGCTTGGGCAACACGCTCACCCATTTCCCGGGTTACATAGGGAGAAGGATTGTCCGGTGTGTTGGGATGTGTGGGACTTGGACGGAGATCGGCTTTACAACCGACGAGGATAACAGGAATCGTGGGACCGCAAATGGAGCGAACCTCCTCTATCCACTGGAGGCAAAAACAAAATTAGCAACTCATGAAAATTGATTGGCAGGGGAAGGCACACTTTGGTCTCGACGTTCTCCAGAGAATCAGGTGTGTCCAAAGCGAAAGCGATGAGAATAACATGGGATTTTGAGTATGACATGGGTCGTAAACGCTACACAGACATCGTGTCAGCAACGCAAGAAAGTATGCAGTTTGTAAGAAAAAACCTACTTCATATTCTTCTTGTCCGCTAAAAGACGAAGTGACAATGAGAGCGCAGAACTTCACCAGAGTATGATAAAAACGCACGCAGTATCCCAAAGAGCTAGCTGAATTGGTTTCTCGTCAAGCCGAATTTCGGCGACGTAGTTATCAAATACAGCTAGAAAGGCTAGATGAGCATCAAAAGCGGGCGCTTGGACCGGGCTGCGCACTTGGTTGCTATTGATAGCGTCAGCACCATGAGAGGAGACTTTTAATAGCGCAACGTACATATTCCTTGGGGAACTCTCCTAAAGCGAACGAACATAGTAAAGACGTTTTTCCACAAGCACCTAGCGATTGAAGGATGGTATTCAGGCGGACTGAAATGAAAGTGCATCCAAGGATGATTACGTGCCATCGCCTACTATAACGAGTTTTCGTCGGATCTGAGAGAGGAGAAAGACGTAAATGAGGACGCAAGGCAGGATGCGTATGAAGCATGAAGAGCAGGAAACATACAGGAGTCTGAGAGGACATTGTTATTGTTGTTGAACGTCGAATGAGTGCTCCTTAGAGAAAGGTAGAAGTAGAAGAAAGTGAGAGAAAGAATAGAAAGAATATAAAGAAGAAAATAATAGGATTAAAGACGTAGAAGAAACGCCTTTCGCCCAGGAATATGGCAGAACGGTTGAGAAAGACTCGTACAGCCTCCGCGAGACAACTGACATTCATTGTTTGCTCTTGTTTGTCTCACACTAATATTTAATTATTCGGTCGTTCAACCCATCCGACCTGCTACGGTTTGCCTTGGCCGTTCAGTCGATCGCGAATTCTGACATCGTACTCGGGACAGCTGGCTGTAATCCAGGCGTACAATTACGCGACACGATGAAGTTGCAGCGTACAACACACGTCAATTACTGGAAGTTGACTGGAGCGGGGTCGTCGGGGAGGCTTAGACTCGTCTGGGCTAATGACACGTGGCATTCGGCAATTGCCGTGATCGGATTGGGTCTGATAGGACTTTGATTTTCTCTTTTCTATCAGCTTATGCCTGGTCCTTATGTTTATCGACTCCAATACCCCCCTTTTTTCCTGTCATCGATACTTCCTCCTTTGCTCCACCTCCTGCCCTCAGCAGGTATAAGGCCATAGCATTGACCTTGCACCTGTACACCCGCCAGTGCAGTCTATCTATACTTATATTCTTCGGTTACCGTAACCTGTGAAATGTCGAGCAAGTAAGTACCTTTCTTTTTCGTTTTCTCTTCTTCTATCAATGCCTTTTCCTACTTACAGGATATGTTGAACAACCCTGGGTCAGAGCCGTCAGCGCTATGGCTTCCAAAGTCTTATCACGATTTGAACAATCTTCCTTCAGAGAATGTCATCTATCAACCAGAGCTGGGTGGGAGCAAGGTTGTTCGGACGACACCTGGTGTGGTGATCAAGTACAGGGGCGATCTAGCAGAGGAAGTTCTTTGTCAACGCTTTGCTCATGATAGACTCTCCGTCCGGGTTCCTCGGGTCCTCCATCACCCGGGTGACCCATATGTTAGCAAGCTATGGGATCCACGGACGGAGCCCCTCCCTGGCGTGTGGTACATTTGCATGGACGAGATTCCTGGTGTCTCTCTCAATAAGGTCATTGATACCTTTACTCCTCAACAACTTGATCACGTCAGTTCGCAGCTGAAAGCCATCTTGACTGAAATGCACTCTATCAAGTCCAACACTTTGGGATCCGTTTCTGGTGGTCCTTTCAGAAATCACTACTTTTTTCCTCACGCCCTCGAACCTCGAGGTTCTTGGACGACCGTCTCCGAGTTCATCGACCACTATCGTCGATTAATCTTGATTTTCGGCACGGAGCAGTATGCAAAGGAGCTCCTTTCTGAATTTTCTTTGGACGCTCCCATACGCTTCACCCACGGTGATCTTGTGCCTCGGAACATTATGGTGGATGGCTCAACCATAACAGGTATTGTCGATTGGTCGACCGCCGGGTTTTATCCCGAGTTTTGGGAATACTGCCGGATGCATGATCAAAGCTCGAAATCTCCTGCATGGGATTATGTTCTGGCTTCGATCTTCCCGACTCCTCGCAGGGAGAATGAGATCGCTGCACTTCATCGGCTCATGGGGACTTTGCTGTACAACTTGTGAGGGCTGACGATATTCGTTTGGCCTAATGTTTGATCTACGCAATCTTGCTTTTATTATCGTCTTGGTCGGAAAGCAACGGGAACTATAATACCTCTTCCCGTTCTCCAACATTCTAGTCCCTATATTCTGTGCCTTATGCTTGTATCTCCTTCCAATCGCAATTGAATGCTATTATAAAAGTTTTTGTCCCGAGGGTCATAAGTCAGAGGGTTGTGATGTCAGCATTACCGTACGACTTCCAAATCTAGTATGTGGTGAAGTACCCAGAATCATCCACAGCCACCTACACGCTGCCTTATTACTCTGCTATGTCGTCTTCCTCTCTCTCGCCCGCTCTATAGATTCATGCCAACCTTTCTTTCAAAAAAAATTTACTCCACTCTCGCTCTTATGTTGCTGGTGAGTTCGGTAAACCATTGTTCGAGTGTGGCGTCGATTCAGTCTATTTCCAATTGATCAGCTCGCTATGATGGGTCGCCAAGTGAACGTGAATTTCTACGATATCATACCGGACGACGATACAGAGAAAGACGTGTATCTGCAAGCTCACGGCACGAGTTTTAATGGTCGAGAGAGACACGTTGTCATTCATTGGAAAAACGGATCGTTGGGAGACAGCCCGGTGACGCAGCTCGTTCAGCTAAGCGGAATACGCGGCAAGTTCGTCTTCAATTCCCTAGTCGCGAAAATGCGCAACGTAGCCACCATGGACTCCCACACGCAATATTACCTCGGAAGCTTCACTCGTGAAGAACGCCTATTGTTGTTGAAGCTAGCCAGGGAGGTCAAGTTTGAGAGCACATCCACTATTAATGGATGTAGAGTTTGGATGAGGGACTTGTTACTCGCGATGGTCAGGCAAGATCTTATCTCGGAGGAGACATTCGATATCATAGAATCCGAAGTTCCTCTACCTCGACGTCTACCAGAGGTGCAGGATGCGCAGATGCGAGGGTGAGCGGAGAATGCTATGGTATGGTGCGAAGCAAGACGCATCTGGTCATCGTCACTTTGATTCATCGCCCTGGCTGGCTGCTGACCGTTCCACCGTAATTCCAGGTAATTCATCAAAATTTAACTGGGCACAGCGCTCACTAGATGTTCACGGGCCAATGGACTTTCTCGCATTACTATGGTTAGCATTGGACTTTTAACTTCTTCTCTGGGCAGACATGACGATATATATGTACATCATTCTGGGTTTTCGAGGGTTTCTATTGGGTATACATGGGTTTTCATCACGGGTTAAAGGGTATTAGGACCCTAATGTGTAGCAATTAGAATACGACTTTTCCAACGATGCTCAAACACGAAAGCATCCTATATTTATATGAAAAAGTAAAGCACAAGTAAAAGCACTGGTATATATGTCGTTGAGTGGTATAACAGTTAATACATGGAGGCAATGCGGGAGGAAAGCGGAGGAAAGCGGAGGAAAGAGACCGGGCAAGTGCAGCAATAGCGAGGACAGTTTAGCGTTTCCGTTTCAGAGGATTCTTGGAAGCCATAGCACACAAAGAACTTTTTTCCAGAGCAGCGTGCTCGGGGGTATCCAGTTCAATTCCCAGATCTTCTGCAAGTAGCGTTGCGTCTTGAGGAGGAAGAGCATCTGTTGCTAGCTGCCAAAAGCTAGGGTTGACAGTAAATTTGCTTGAAATTGCCGGCTTGGAGACACAGCGAAAGGCATGCACAGGGAAACGTCAAAGGTAACGTACGAATTGAAGACTTTCTTCCTTTGAACCCATTCGGTTCTCCATTTCAACCAGTCCGCATCTAGTTGTGCCATGTCTTCAGCAGATATCAAAGGCGCACCCGATCGAAGCGGTTCGAGCAACGCAGAACGGTTTGCTATCTGACGGTTAGACGGTAAAATTTTAGTTTGTTCCCGGAAGCTGTTATATGCGTTGTCAAGTCCAATGAATCTCACCGCTTCCTGCAAATTGGTAATTTGGCTATCAAGCTCCGAATCTGAAGGCGTACTCTTGAGTTTCGCCAATTCTTGGAATATATGCGAAGTGAGCATACTTCTTTTTACAGTCCAATAGACGTACCGGCATTGGCAGCCTTAAGCTGAGAAGCAAAGAGTTTATTTTCCTCATCGACCTTGTTATAATCTTCCTCTATAATAGCGATTTGGTCAGCAGGTAAAGCCTCAATCTTCTCCTGATTCGCCACAAAGAATGTGGTTTTGCCTAGGTCCGCTGATGAAAAGGAGTTTTCTTATGAAAAAGAAGCCCGTTATAGCGTACCGTATAATTTCTGCACCAGCTCCCCTTTTTCAGCAAGGGCGACTAGAATCTTCTGTGTCGCAGCTTTAGGAACAGCGCCTTTGAGATTTGCAGATACATCAACAGCCCCGTATGGGCGATTCATCTGCAAGAACACTGTGAACCGCGTGTATGAGAGAATAGAGGCATTTATGCTGACCCTACGAACATATTCCAACACCGCATCTTCGGCTGTGAAGTGGTCAGGGAACTGTGAAAATCTCAAGGTGCTCACATACCTTCTTGACCCTTAAGAACCTTTGCACTAGACTTAGTCTTTGCAGACATCGCGGTGTAACGGAACAAGCAACGATGCGGGGAGATGCGGGGTCGCGTCTGTATCACATGACGGTGCGGCTTTAGTATGTTCCTTTCCTTCGACGCACGACAGTGAAGAAACCGGTGAAGAGCCGAGTACTTATTTAACGTCTCTCATTCCGTTTTGCTCTTTTTCCTGGCCCAAGTGCTCTCAAACAGATATTCGTATGAGACGCACCAGCGGCCCTGCAAATGAGTCCAGATGTCTCCGCTACACGAGATAAACAAAGCTTGCACTATATCATTCGCTCTGGGATTGCAGGAGGTTTTGCGGGTTGTGTCGTATGTGGCCAAACACTCTTTTTCATCTCGCAAGTTCTCATGGCATTTAGGCAAAGTCGGTAGTTGCACCTTTGGACAGAGTGAAAATCTTATTTCAGGCTTCCAATCCTGATTTCCAGAAATACGCTGGTACGCTGAATACAATTCACAGACAGTGCCTTCTCATCTTTTCTTTCTATTAGGCACCTGGAGTGGCGCCTTTCGCGCTATCGCAACAATTTATCACTCTCACGGAGTTCGCGGGTTGTTTCAGGGCCATTCAGTAACTTTATTGCGCATTTTTCCTTATGCTGCCATTAAGTATATGGCGTACGACCAAGTCCATCATGTGAGTCTTGAACTTGATTGCTCTATTCACCTCGGTAGCGCTAAGGTTCGAGCAATGATCAGATATTGATGCCCAGTAGGGATTACGAAACCAACGCACGCCGATTCGCTGCGGGGTCTATATCCGGTACGCAACTCATGAGCTAGGGCTATATGGGAGATAGAGATGCTTACAGTTCTACAGGAACACTATCCGTTTGCTTTACCTATCCCCTCGATGTCTTCCGCGTTCGACTAGCATTCCAAACAAGATCGTCTGATCAGTCAAGTACTCCAGTACGACCCTCCTTACTCAAAGCATTCAACGAAATCTATCATGAACAAGCCAGTGCAAGTTCATCAGTTTCACGTTCCGCCATTGGCGCCAATCCGGCCAATCACTACTTTGAGCGAATTCCACTGCTGAAATTCTATCGAGGATTTACTGCCACCATCATTGGAATGATCCCGTATGCTGGTGTTTCTTTCTTAAGCTGGGGCTATCTGCGAGCGCACTTTCTCCCTCCTCCTAGCAACGGGAAGGCGAAACCTACCCCGCTTGCTGATCTCAGCATTGGTGCCGTATCCGGTGCTATGGCACAGACTGCTTCTTATCCGTTTGAAGTCATAAGGCGCCGGATGCAGGTAGGGGGGATCACTCGACCAGATAGGTGGCTCCGGTGGGGAGAGACGATTAATTCTATATGGACAGCGTCTGGGTGGAGAGGATTCTATGTTGGATTGAGTATCGGTTATCTGAAAGTTGTTCCTATGACTGCGGTCAGTTTTGCTGCCTGGCAAGGTGGAAAGCGCCTCCTGGGAGTTTAGAGTGTGGCGATGCGTGGTCATTTGTATGTTATACTGAGAATACTGATATTCTGTCCTATTTCACGTTACGTTTTCATAGATTCCTTTTTATTCTGTCATTTTCCATCATCGATATCAGGTTTGTCAGCAGATAGAATTCCTCCAACCTGTGTAACGAGTGGCAATCCCGGTGACCAGAACAGCACTGAGTCCTTTAAAGCTCGCTCTCCTGATGATATCTATCGAACAGCAGATCCTCTACACCCAAGATCATGGAGGCGGGTACGCCAACTGATCCAGAAAATACTGGGCGAGTGAAGAAAACAAGACGACGCCTTCGACTTAGCTGCGTCGAGTGTACGAAACGACGTCAAGTGAGTTGTTTTAATTAGTCTTCAACTAGTTAATCTCCACGTGAGTGCTGACAATCGCCGTATTTAATCGTGCTTATCAGAAATGCGATCGAAAACACCCCTGCGGTCTTTGTGAATCCAGGAATGTATCCCATCTCTGTCGTTGGGAGAATGTTCCCGTGGCACGTCCTACCCCCGCGAGACCACCAGCTAATGCTAGCCATCCGCCTCCTTCGGCTTCAGCGGACGAAAGATCTGTTAAAGCTCTTTCCGAGAGAATTTCGGTCCTCGAACGGGTCCTTGAGCAATACACGCTTGGACGGACGCAAGCAGACACATTTTCGAATCTCGCTCCGTCAACTCCTGACGCCGGACTTCATTCTCCTCGTTATAATTCACCGTATACTGATCAGTCTTCACCGAGCCAAGGTTCATCGTTCTCGTCGCCCGAGCCAGGCCCACTAGACGAAAAGAAGCCGATTGTAGACACTATGGTTTTACTCAGTCCTGGAACACGCGATTCTATACTTCCTCTCGTGCAGCTTTCAGTAGGTCATGAAAAGGAGTACCTAGGCCGAGGATCTACGTTCGGATCACTACGCTCCGTAAGCCACAGACATACTAACGACCGTCAAAGGTATCTCACTAGTAATCCTTAGATTTGCCAACCACCTTGGCAACTTCAAGTCAACGAGTCCACTGGCCTTTTCATCGCCGACGACTTCATAATGTCGCTACCTTATAGCCAAGTCATCAAGAAGATTCCTTCTCCGGCGACAACTACGCTGTTATTCAAAACGTACTTCGCGCAAAGCAACTGGTATTTCGGTCTACCGGAACCATGGCTAGCTGAGAGATTCTCTCAGATGTGGGATTCTGGCCTACATTATCCCGCTGGCCCGGCGGTGCAGCTAAACCCATACTGGGTCTCCTTATTTTTTGCGCTTGGTGCTGTCACTCCGCGAGGTTATCCTGACCTAGTTGGCTCAGATCTAGAGAGTACAGACCACCATTTCAACTACTCCATGGCGGCACTGCAGGCCGCGGAAAACATGTACGAGAACAGCGCGGACTCTCCTGGATTGTCTTCCCTCGTAGATGGTACAATATTTGGATGTCTTGCTGTTCCAATTCTTGCGAAATGTCTAGCTGAAAGGAATCGTTTGAGCGATGCATGGAAATTGTTGGGCTGTTGGATCCGCGTGGCCGAGTCGATTGGCTTACATCGCGACCCAGCAGGGTACGAATATGTCACTCCAAGCGAAGACGACATGTATGTTCGTAGGGTAGCCTGGTGCAACCTCATAATTTGGGATAGGTGTGTCGAAACCGGCCAACTCGAACTCGAACCCTCCAGCATGTAGGCTCACCACTTCTACAGATTTTATTCATTGATGTTGGGACGATCTCATATGGGATCCCTGCAGCTATCGGACGTTACCATGAGGGTGTCTGAAGGTTCAAGCAGTCAGAACCAAGTTTATCTCTCCGCACTTGTCGGTTTGAGCACTCTCGTGGCTGAAGTCAATGAAAACGTTAGGTTTATTATTTACCCCCTGTGTAGCCGAATACTGACGAAAGGATGGCATATCTTCCAGTGTCTAGGGAACGTGTTTCAGAACGCTCATGTGATTCGGGATTTAGACGCCAACTTAGAGCAATGGTACGGTCAGCTAGCTCCAGCCTTGCGCACAACGCACCAGTATGGTGGCGGGGTTCACATTCGTAGTCCGGAATTGCTGAACCAGCAAAGGCATGTACTTCATTCCTGGTATCTATACACCAGAATGAAAGTGCATGTCAACTACCTAATAGCTCAGGAGTCAGCTCCAAATCCGACCCACTTTCCGAGCAGATGCGGCTCTCTGAACTGGTATCAGAGTTCCTGTGTGACGTTCTGCACTCAATTGATCGGATTGCACTGTGATGTACTGCAGTCCATCTTCACATGTCCGATTTCTGCGCACGGGATAACCGGTGACGGGGGCGTCTCTCTCGCATCTAGTCGCTGGAGTTCTGAGAGCCTCTTCCAGTTGTTCGAAGCAACGATTGCACTAGTGAAGGCTCTGTGGACGACGCCACGAGAGGAGCAGCCAGTGAATACTGAGCACTTTTTGCAAAGAGCTTATGGTGTCTTCAATAACCTGGCGATGCACCCCAGCGGACTGGCAGGCAAACTGCCTGATGCGGCCCTGCAAACCTTAGGCGCGTTATTGCGAAATCTAGGATCTCCGTTCCAACTAGATGATATCTCGGGAAGTCCTGAATCCGGGAACATCAACCTTCCGAAGCTTGACCTCAATCTCTCTAATATGGATATACCCGGGCTTGCTTCGAATCAAGAGATTGTAGTCAACTCAAACAACTGGTCGATGCCCGACTGGTACTCGAATATCACTCCGACAACTCAGCAATTTACTTACTCCTCTCATGCGAGTTCTTAACTCTACGGTAGTCATAGCCTTAGCGCTCGCCGCCCCAGGCGCTCAAGCGCACAAAACCGAGTTGTTTCCCAAGCGAAGCGCCTCCAGTTCTATCTTTATTCGTTTTATTCTCAGTGGGGCATCCCGGCCTGTCCCAGCCTCATCTACTTTCCAGATACTATTCTATTTATAAAACCCTGTTTTCAGAAACTCGGTGAGGCGCTGGTATTTGGACATTTAAAAACGTGGTCCCCCAGGTCATTCACTCATCCGGATTCCCCATTTCAGATACCTTAGTTCTATTTAAAACCTGCTTGCAGGAACATATACTTCTGCTGGACTTCTGATAATTCTATTATCTGTTCGCAGGCCACGAAGAGTATTACGGCCGTGTACTCCTCCTGATGCGCTGGCCGCTAAATTATTGTATTTATCTTTATATCACCATCCAAAAGTACGTAGTCGTAATTCACGAGTAATTCATAGTATATATTTAAAAGACTCCTGTATGTTGAGCATTCTGATTTCGGTATATTCCAAGAGCATGGCAGTTTATACAATGCGGCGCTATACCATGGTTTAAAGTAGAGTTCTGAGATTTACTTTTAAAGTAGCCTAACAATCTGACATGCAACAAAGCAGGTTCTACGCATCAAGGAGTCCGGGTCAGACGGAAATTGTTATGATAGGCTGTCCGACTATCATGTTATTGTCCTTCTTTGCGCAGTTTGATTTCCAGCTTCGGGTCCCAGGCTTCCTACCATGCTGCTCAGGAATTGAGACCATGTCGGGACCAATTGTGGGCGGTGGCGCGGCCTACTAAGACGGACGGAGCATTAAACATGTGTAGTCGGAAGATCGTCGCAAATAATCCTGTGGTAAGTTTACTGTATACGGCCCCGGGCAAGGGTGGCCTCCATTATTTCTCCAAGGGATGAGTCCGGCTGGGAGATGCGGAAGTATACTATACACAACACCAATTCAACCTCTAACCTTGCAACTAAGCGACCCTGTTGAAAGGAAAGACAGTGGCACATAGTGCAGGGATCATCGACTGTCGTGAAGTTAAATCCTTAGGATTTTCCATTGTATGTGTTTTTTTGAAAATATGTTTATTTATTAATATTCTGGGCGCTATGTGATGGTACCAAGGATGCTACGCATTTCGAATCAGAAAATCTTTGAACGGTTCATGATAACGAGAAATGAATACACCTTTCGCTCCAAGTCGGTCCAAGTCGCGGAGACGCCAAGTATGGTAGTCTTTAGCAATTCTTAGCTTGTCTTAGCTTACAGCGAGGCTTGACGCGTGACGGATGACTGAGGAATTGGAATTACGGCTTGGGAACGCAACTTAGGTTCCGACAAACCTTCTGCTGGGAGTGAAGACAAATCTCTGATTGATTCACTGTAAGGAGAAAATTCAAAACTAGAATCGGCGTTTTCATCAACAGAGTGGGTAGCTTACAATCCCAAGTCCTCGGAATTGGAATCTGGGTTTCCATCGGTAAGGTAGAAGATCTGGATTCTTGTCAAAAGAAATGAGTAAATGAGTCCGATAAAAGGACGGGATTCTTCAGTAAATGTAACAACTCCAATGTCATGAATGCGTCCAACTCTGTCTAACTGGGCGCCGTCGCGGTTTGTGCCAACTCGGATGTGATCCGAGTTCCGCGGGAAGAGGCTTACTTTTAAAACTTGAGAATCAAAGCCAAGCTGAAACTGAGATCTTGAAATTCCGGTAAGCGATACATAGACTGATGAGATCCAGGGAAGTGATTTGTGTGAATTATAGGAACTACCCTGAGCGAGAAAAACCTTCTGGGCGAGTTGAGAAGATTGAGGAGCTGGTCTTGAAGTACTGTGGTCAGGCTGCGGACTGTCAGATAAACGGCCGTAATAAACAGAAATTTGGACCGACACCTGTTCAAATTTTGACATTGTAAAAATGGCGGGGACAGTTCACATCAGCACTTACAATGTTTGAATTTGAGCCCTGGATCACGAGAAACATCTAAATGGCGCAAGTACACCAGGCTCCCCATATAGTGGGACCGTCGGACTCTCCCGAAGGCGGTAAGGACACCAAGTCGGTCGATAGCCGGTATGAAAAAACCCAAGATCTATGTCCAGAAGCCAAGCTCTTAGCTTTCCGAGTGCCGTTAACAGAGCAGATGAAACCGATTTTGACCGTGTTCACTTCTTTTCCGCGCCGCTAAGAACTTTAAGTACAGTGTCTGCCCAGTAGCACTGAGCACGGCTGAAAAGTACATACATAGCCCGCGATAACAGTGTTCCGTGGTCGTTCCGGGTCCTGTGAAGTCATGCTGTGCGTCATAGCAAGGTGGATACAGACGTTAAAGGAGGTGGTGCCTGCGTCACGACAATTGCCAGATCTACGTGTTGACACTGATAGTTGTCATGAATACGCATATGAGCCAGGAGTGAGCGGGTGCTTACTCTGCACATACGGACAAGTAAAGGCTTGAGATTATCGACTGAGGTATATACGGCGAACTGTGGAAACCATGCACCACAAATGGACGTGTAAGTATGCTTCCAACTAGGCGTGGAATTAAGTTTAGTCTGCAATGAGCTCCGGGTGAGATCAGATGGTAACAAGGACATCCGAGACCAAGGATCAGACCATTGACCAAAGCCAGACCTGAGACTACATAGGAAGAAAGATAGCGAAGGGGCGCTAATGCAATTGTGGAGCTCGAATTCGTCGTTCGAAGCCCCGAGACGCGGGGGAGGGAGCAGGATCTGTCTGTATGATAGGATCTGTTCAGCTGCTAACGAACACAAGGCGCGGGAGCCTGTGGAAGCATGGCCACGAACATCTTTGATTTGTCTGAAGTGTTCCGGTTTGTATGCAGATTTACGCGCCTTGTATTCTTCCTGGTGATCAGTAACAGCCCAACGAGTAAACTTGGAAGGCAGCGATGACAGATTTGAATGGAACAGAACCGTTGACAATAGAATGCAGCATCAGGAGGCCCAGATTGCAGATGATGCCGAATAGCCTCGAGATGTGCATTCGTGCCTCTCGGGCACCAATCGTCGAATCAAAGCAAGCCATCTGCGATGGCTTGTTGAATATATAGAATTGCGCCAGCTGGATACTTTGTCGAATTGATTCAATGCCTGCCAAAGTTGGGACTGGGTAATCAGATAGCAGTGAGACCCAAACAACCATCAGAGGAATCAAGCATCAGAACAATCCAGATGTCGAATGCAACTGTCGGAAACGCGAGCGCGTCAAAAGGAAAGAATGATGTATAGATAGGACAGTATTTATATTTGCGAAGAAATCGAGTCCCTTGTATTCCTGTATAGATATACATACACAGGGTTGCCCATGCTGTAATTGAGTAAACCCTGAGCGAAGTCGTGAGAGAAGTCGAAGAAACCCTGAAGAAACCGCAGGGAGAAATGGAAAGAAAAAGAAAAGAAAAAATAAAATTGAATTGATAATTGTGGCACTGCAGGAGAGGTCGACTGACCGTCACATGTGGCGAGATTCGCGGAGATGAGAAATCCCCACTTCCAACTCATATCTCTCCTTTCTCCCTATTTTTTATTTTTTTATTTTCCCTTTCTTTGTCTTCTTTGTCGTCGTCGTCTACAGTAACACGAGGAGACGAAACTCGTGTTTGGCTCCTTTGTTCGACGTGTGTTGCTCACTTCGTTCGGAAACAAAGAGTCACGCAAAGTCTCACTTCAAACTCGTTTCTCTGCGGCTTCCTTCTTAAACCGGAACCACCACCACCATCTCTTCCTGTGACTACCCGTTATGCCTGTTCCTTTACGGGCCAACGCAAATCTCAAGGCCGAGGCAAAGTATAACGTTGTCACTGAGTGTCAGTAAACCCCCTCCATTCTCGTCCCGGTACAATAGCCCTTATTGTTCCTTGTAGTTCCTAACTTCGAGCTGCATTCTGCTGCAGCGTCCGGAAACTTGGGTCTCGTCGAATATGCATTGAGCCGGGGGCAACCCGTCAACTCGGTACTGGACGGCGTACTTCCGCTTCATGCTGCTTGTGCAGGAGGGCATGAACAAGTAGTGAAGATTCTCATTGACCACGGAGCAGACGTCAATGCTCCAAGGTTTGTTTCCTTTTTTCGTCCCTCACCTTTCTCAGAACTCATTGTCTTTCCATTTCCGCCTTCCGACTCCACAATTTGACGTGCGCTCATTTACGCACCAGATTACCGCGACGCTACTCAAATGACAAAAACCGTGACGCTTCCGCACCCATCGTAGGAACCACAGGCTCGACCCCTCTGCATTTCGCAGTCGCCAACGGTCACAAGAACGTGATAACCGTCCTCCTTCTCCGAGGTGCCCACGCTGATCGTCGAGATAAGTATGGGGTCACTCCGGCGGCACTGGCGGAACAGCATGGATGGCTAGAGTGTGTTGAGTTACTCAATAACTGGATGAAGGATAAAGACCGTGACTTGCGTGAGCGCGATCCGCCAGTAAACGTGGATGAATTCGGTTCAGTTACGCCAGGTCATGAAAGATATGCATCTATGGGTTTGGAGGAGGATGTGACTGGTTCTGGGCGGAAGCGTCTACACGTCAAACGGTCTATCGACACAGCTTTGAACATGTTCAAACCATCCTCCGGTTCTACACCCCCATCCAAACTCGCAATATCGTCATCATCCACTAATCTTCCTGCATTTTCGCCCCCAACTTCTCCGACAAGATCGCGCGGAGACTTCTCGCCTTCCCCATCCGATGACGGTCGCTTCAGCCCAAGCCCGAGTCCTATTGATCCCGGATCTCGGCGGCCCTCTCTTCCTCACATACTCCAGCCTCCACCAAGCAATACTTCGCCGCGCAATCAAAAGTACACCACCCCTATCAAGCCACCACGTAGTCCACGGAGACCACGATCTGCCGGTACAGATGCTGAACAGCAGGTGGAACCACAAGCAGAGAGCGAAGGCAACCATACTGTATTTGGTCGAGGAGGCGCTGGAAGGAAGCTGGGAACTAAATACTCCTTGATGAATCTATTCAAGAAAGGGCAGGGCAATGAATCGAGTAATGGCGTTCCCCTTGAGCGAACAACGTCGCACCAAGCTTCCAGCTCCACGTATCTCCCTTCTTCAAGTCAAACTTCTTCCCTACTCAACGTATCTTCCATCTCCAGCTCTCCGAAGCAATCATCCTTTGTAACCCCACCTTCTAACGATAATGGGCCTCTTCCTCGGCCAGGATTCCGCTTTGGTAGCTGCGAACCATCCGTGCGTTCGCGTACTGTGCCCACCGCCCCCTCACAAACTTCTCGTTCATTATCCAACACACAAGCGTCTCCTTCTACGCCAGCAAGTACACAACAACCGTATTCCCCGCCGCGAGCAACAGTTCCACTTGCTGTCGATCTGCATAATGCTCTTGCCGCTCAACAATATCAGATCCAGAATAGGAACCGATCTGCATCATCTGGTAGCACGGCACATCACGACTCGTCGACTTCAGTGCTGGGATTGGGTATCACCGTTGATGAAGCTGAGGGTGGGAGTAACCCGGGCTCAGTGTCTGCCAGTCCGCTGAACAAAGTTGCTGTGCGGCGCTTACGTCCACGAGATGCTGGACATACGCGGGATCGATCAGGCTCGAACTCGAGCAACAGGAATGCAGCAGTGTTTGATGATGAAGTGATTATACCCCCTGGAGCGAATGGCAGCTCGGGGGATGTCTCAGTGAATGAGAGTAGCGGTGTTAGTAGGCCTAGCTCGCGGCCTGGAATCTTGAGGGGTCATAATCGGACTTCATCGACAGGCCAACAGGGAGGCAGCGTCTTACGAGCTCGCTTTGATCAATCGTCTAACTCTTTGGGGTTGACTGCTAGGAGGGAAAGTGATACGCAGTCATCTCCTCTACTGAGAGGGTCCACGAGCGTGGGGTCGTTGAAGAGGTTTGAAAGAAGCCAAGCCGATTATTCACCTCGTGGAGTGATCAGAGAGTTGAAGGGGACAATGACGGGATCTCCGAAACCAATAATGTCAGAAAGAATACCTGACTCTGCGCCTGCAGCTATCACTGACTTTGATACCACGTCGCGCAATGTGGAAGATGATGGAGACATTTATGATCAGTCTCTCGAACAGCTCAAGATAGCCCCAGGTACACAACCATTACCATCACAACCTCATTCCCGCCTAGAACTACAAACCCGGAATCGTGGTTTATCATTTGCATCCTCAGAGTCATCATCGTCTCCTGCTCTGTCAGTGGCGGATGTCGGTACGGCTGCAGCGAGTGTGCTAGGTGCTGAATTTCCATTCAGCATTAACCGACCTCCGCCTATGCTTCTTGACGAAAATGAATCTGGCTCGGGGTCTCAAGTGCAGTTGCAAGTATCTCCACCACCAGTGGATTGCCGCATGAGGGGTGACTCCATCAGCAGTACAAGTACTACTGACAGTGCTCAGAATCCTAGTTTGAGTACAAGTGCGACCACGAGTGGCAGCGGAGGAAGTATAACTGTCAACACACCATTACGCTCTCCTGAAGGAGGCTCTTACCTGAACCTACCTGTCATTGATCTATCGAGGTCGCGAAGTATAGAGAAGATCGATCTCGTAACCGAGCCCCAGTCAGCTGGATATGCAGAAGGCTTGAACCAGCAGGCTCGAACTTCGGGTGTTGTTGTCGTCGGCTTGAATGAGCGGCGTGCGCATACGCCACTGGAGAACCTCAATACCACCCTTGCAGTATCACATGCAGAAGCGGAAGCGCTTGTGCAGCGTACAAAGCAGGATATTCTATCTGCTTATGCAGGTGGATTGACCTCGGCAGACAGTATCGGTTATACACCATTAAGTGCCAGGTTGGCTGCTTTGGGTGAGAGTTTGGAGCTTGAGCGGAGACTACGCGAACAGCGGGAGGCTGAAGAGCTTAGGGCAAGCGGGGTAGAACCACCGCTGTCCTCGGGCGCTGCAGAGTTTACCACGCCAACGGACACCCGTGCTGGCGTGTTTAGACAGGCTAGCTTAGATTCCAAATCGCCAAAGAGCAAACAGAAGGAACCAAAAAGGCCTCATACCAGCAGTGGTGCGTCCTCTGTCGCAGATGGTTAGTAGCGTTCTTATTCCGAGGTTATCGTGTGGCTCATACATTCTTCACAGAGGAACCTTCTCGAAGTTCTGCAGAACGCCCGAAACCTACACATCATTCTTCTCTGTCTGCTTCAGCAGTGGAAACTTCGTCACCCATCTTTGACTCTGATACCGAAACTCCTGTCATCCAGTCGAAGTTCCTTGATAGACTTTCCCCTCGTGCACGCACACCCGACCCCGACAGTAATCTCAGCCGCATTAGCTCCTTGGAGGGCCTTGATACAGATACAGATCTAGGACCAGCATTATGCCGCGTTTCAACCGCTCCCAATTCGATGTCTTCAGCTCGCGAGAAGCGTGAACGGGCGTTCGCCAGCAATACAAAGTTGACTAGGATGGGTTTCACCCCGAATGATCTTGCTGGCCGCACGCCTCAACCGAAGCGCTTCGGCGGTCTGAAATCCTTTGTGCAGTCGCTTAAGGGTCGACCATGATACCACTCACATACACTGTCTTTGGGTTCTTTATGATATACTATGGTCTCAAGATAGAGACAGTTGTATTACTCTCGTTATTTTCTAGTTGTGTTGCTATATCCATCGAACTGCATTGTTATCGCTTTCATTATTTCTATTGTGCTTCGTCGTCAACACATTTGTATAACCCTTCATCGTTCTGCAGCTTCATTACCTTGTCTTGCTATACCACTTCATGTACTTTGCTACATTGTATGTACATCATCACATTTCTTAGGGAATCCTTGCATGGGTCATTACCACAGAGCTTTCAAATTTTGGCATAACAATGCTTTGAAGACAATCCAAATATGATCCAGCCAACAATTAAATGCAGCCCAAGCTGCCAGGAACGTAGGGAGGTATGTGCATAGACTGCATGCACGTATGTATGTGCATGAGTCAACAGGTATCATATAACATGTTATGAAGTGTCGCTAATGGAGTCAAAGCTGTAAAGAATGACTGAAAACAACCGAAAACAATAATGCAAAGATAAGCTGAACGAATGAATGCATGTAGGCGTAGATAAAAATATCATGGTGCATAAATGATTACAGCTTCATTAGACCTTTCATCGCATTCGCCACCGCAAAGCTAGACTTTGCCATGATCTGTCGCGATTCCTTTGTCACCTCGGGTAAGGCTTGAACCTCGCTCAATTTGTTGGCGTGTTCACTGAGTTCCCGCAAAATTTCGTTGCCTTGTGTGGCATTAGCAGGCGGAAGGTTATCCTTGCACACAGCAACGATGCTTGACACGATCGTTATGATCTGGGTCACGTTCTCGTTGAGGGTCACAGAAGGCGTCGGGCTGCGGACACCTGAAAGCACACTTTGAATGGCATAGACGATAGATTCGGTCTGGGCTTCAAGGTATGGCTGCATACACACTGTTAGTATGAATAAGAGTCATAGCTTTGTGTGAGAGCATACTTTTAATTCTGCCCAATTATCCTCGGTTCCATCTCCATCACTAACCGCACCACCCGAGTTTGGCGGTTGATCAAATATAGGAGGCGGTGAGTTTGTCTTTTCTGAACTGGAGTTTTCAGACGGGGTTCGCCGTGCATACTCATCAGACGAACGACCCTGCAGAAGCGCTGAAGGCTCATACCGCGAACCACTGCCGAAGGCAGACGAGGCAGCACTACCTTTCCGCTGATGTGCCTTCTCATCAACGGAGCGTAAGCTGGGAGAGAAACCTGCGGTGGCGGTCGGACTTGGGGAATATGTTGATGACGCGAATTGGTCCTGCTCGGCTTTGGTAGCTTTCCTGATACAAATCATCTTGGCAATGTCAGTGACGGTAGCGGCAACATGACTAGCTGCGGCATCTAGAAGGCTGACTGGGGACATGCCCGAGCTTGTGGCGTGTGTCTTGGATGCCGTGACCAAATTACTGAGAGTGGCTTCGGCTCGCTCCCGCAGAAAACGCAGAGCGTCAAAGTCAACATCAGTGCGAGGTGGTCTGCGTTCATATGCCCGTACATCATCAATAATGGTCGTTACAGCATTGACAACAGCCTTCATAGGTGTCAGCACACGAGTAGGGGCATTCGAACGACCAGCAGTCAGAAGGCCATCGACAGCGGAAAGGAAAGCGGTAACGTGAATGTCTAGTAAACCACCCTCGGGAGACACAGGTAATTGATCCTGGAGATTGTCCATCTTGGGCGCCTGTAGGAACAGCTGAGACGTGGCTAAAAATGACATCTGTTTGAGGCATCGTCAAAATGAAGGCCATGGGTAAACTTACCTTTGACACTCCGTAGCTCAGTTTTTGCCTGTTCGTATTTCCGTTTGTATTCTTTGAGCTGGTTGTCTAAATCACGTATAACGACTAGATCAGAGTCTTTTGAAGTCATAAGCTCATCGTTGCGCCGAGACAAATCTCCTAGCTCATCGAGGAGGTTTTGCATATCAGATCTGAGTTGCTCGATGACCTCCGGGTCGGCCTGAAACAAGTGGCATTTAGTTGAAACATTGCAAGGTGTAGGCATGTACGTACCCCGCTCTGTCCACTAGCTCTTTCTTCCTCGAGTTTCTCTAGGCGGTCTCGTAAGATCTGAAGTTCTTCCTCGTCTTCCCGTGCTCGTCGCGCCTCGCGTTCTTTCTCAATTTGCCTAGTTTCTCGCAATTCATCAAGCTCCTTTTGCAGTTCACGCATCGCATTAGTTTGCTCCTCTGCTTTCTGTAATGAAACATAGTGAGTATGGTGAAATGACAAGGTGATAGTCGCGTACCCGTCGGACGCTAGCCAGCTCGTCCTCCAACTGCTTCACTCTCGTTTCGGCATCTCGCCACTTGTTATCATTCTGCTGCGAGTCTCCTAGATCACGTTGCAGACTTGAGATCTGTGTCTGCATTGTTGCAATCCTATACTCGTAATCCTGGCGCATCTTCTCGCTGTCCTGGTTGACACTAGCCCTTCCCCCACCTATCCGACCGGAAGCGGAGCGATCTGAGTTGACAGACGTTCTTCCGTATGATCTGTCATAATATTCATCACCACTCCGTCTAACGGGTCCGTCATCGTCGTCGTCTTCGACTCCTTTCAGCCTTGCGCTCAGCCCACTGAGTCCGACAGGTGGACTACCTGGGCTCATGGGACTAGGATAATCACTAGCACTGTCCGGCTCGCCATCCGTGAAACCCGGTGAGAAACCAGGATCCTGAACTCGATCGCGACTCGCATCCCTGTCATTAATTGAACTCCCACTCTCCCTCGCATCTCTCCCATACGGAACCTCGATATATTCTTCTTCCATGGTGCTGGTGTTGGGAATAACCATTCCGCTGGTGGCCATGGCACTCTGAGGATTGGTGGTTGTGCTGTCACTATTGACACTTGCTGCAGCACTTGGTCTCCGACCGTACTCGCGTTCCCGATCCTCAGACCGACGGGTGGTATCCTGGGAAAGCTTCCGCCGGGAAGAGATGCTTGGAGGGTAGTTGTCGTCGCTCATCCTCCCCGGACCGTAATTGTCTTCACTTGGTCGACGTCGATCTTGTGAAGGCCGTCGACTTGATAGACTACCGCCGTATCCACTGTCTACAGGGCGGTCTACGGAGGCGGACGTACGTCCAGACGTACGAGAGCTGTTCAAAGCGCGAGACGGCGAGTTGGATGGGAAATCAGGGGCAGGGTAGTCATCGTAATTCGATCCAGCCGAAACTCTTCCAGAAGGCTGGAAGAAAATTAGAAAACAAATTTTAGAAGTGATCAAAGTCGCTACACACATCCTCTTTAAACTCAGGATATCTTCTGGCCAGCTCAAAGTAAACATCACTTGAAAGATCCTCAAATCGAGAAGTCGGAAGGGTAGCTAGCTTCTGCCGTGCTTGGTTCCGTTTCGGGTGGAAGTCTTCTCGCACAGGAAGGAATGGGACTGGGGACGTAATGAATGAATCTATCCGTCATACATTAACTTACACTCTACCTTCTTTCTCATTCTTCCTCCGTATGAGCTCGTCGTAGACATCTGTGGACAACTCGTGAAACTGTTGTATTGTTAGCCGTGTAAGCTTCTGCCTGGCCGTCGAGCGTGAACTCTGTGCAGCTAAAAAGATTCTGTTAGATATAGGAGAATACTCGCGTGGTTCAAGCGACAATTTCACCTCTTGTAAGATAAGCAGCAAGATACTTGCTGAGCTCTTCAAAATGGATCCTTGATACACTTCGATAGTCGATTTGAGGGACTGGGGGAGCACTTTTTCCACTTAGAGGACGATAGGAATCGGTGCGGTAGTTTGAGATGCCTGAAAATGCTGTAGGTGTCGGAGAGGGAGCTCTTGACTGCGAACGCTTCATCTTGAAGGGTAGAGCTGACTAGATGGTGGTATAAAAGAAAGAAGGATAACCAGGCGTGAATGAAGATCTCATCTACTCTGTCGCTGAGGCAGACAATAGCAACAACACGCTGAACCCGCACTGTCTCATTTTCTCACACATCTCACAACACGTGTTTAGATAGATCCTATTATTACCGTATCCAATCCATGTTGGCCTAGTCTACACTATTTCTACTGAGACTTGGCCTCTCTCTCCATCTTTCGTAAAGCCCGTCTACGGATATCCTTGTGTAGACCGTGAGTGTAGCTGATGAACAGCGAAGGTGCACCGATCAATGTAATTACATAGTCAAGCAATGCATGCGACCAGTAAGGTGTAGAGGTGTTGGGTCTGCCACTGTAGGCTGCCCCACAAGGAAGACCAATTTTTGATAGCACCGATCGAACATATGGACCAGGGCGAGGTATCATAGCAGACGCCTTACGGATCTTGGAGAGCTTGGACACCTTTGAATCCATCAATTCAGATGCTACGTCAATGGCACGGGAAACTGTGCTGTGTTTGAACGTACCACGAAGTAGGTATTGATGTGTTCGACGGTAATTTTGTGTTGTTTGACCTCTTCTGCGAGTGCACTTGTGAAGGTTGCAAGGAAAGCCTTGGTACCGGAATAGGTAGCCAACATAGGAGATGGAATCGCCCCCGCAAAAGATCCGATATTCAGGATAAGACCGCGTTTCCTAATGTGTGCAACGTTGAAAAAAGGCGTAACGCTGTGGAACAGAGTAGTAACTTACCTCTGAATCATGCCGGGAAGAATAGCATACGTTACCCGGAGAGTTGCGTTCACGTTGATCGCGACAATATCAGCCATCTCTTCCTTGGGCACTTCAGCAAGGTACGCTGGCATAGCCTGAGACTTTCCAACGTTGTTCACTACGCGTACATTAGCATAAACAAGATCGTTGCAAGCCAGAAGTCTAGCCTTACCTAGAACGCCGATATCCAACCCCTCAAACGCTGCAGCGAGAGCTGCATAAGCACCCTCGTCACTTTTCGCAAAGTCAATTGAATGAGTTTTAGTAGACACGGTATATTTGCTCGCTGTTTCATGTCAGCAGAAAGCAAACAGAATGTACGGAACGCGCACCAATCTCGGCGGCTGCAGCATCGAGTACTTCCTGATTCCGTGCAACCAAGAATACGTTGAACCCAGCTTTGGCAAGTTGAAATGCGAATTCCTTTCCAATACCATCCGAAGCGCCTGTCACGACAGCCCACGCGCCCTTCTTTGCACCATAGCGCTTGAGCTGGAAGGTACAGAAAATGAGGAAATATTGCTTCCGGTTACATTGCTAGCGGCTCACGCTGGTCCCAGGCAAAATAAATATTTGTAGGAACACAGAAAGACTCTGGTATGCGACCCTAGCAATTTGGAGAGAACCAAGAGCCAAAAGTAACGTCGCAGCCAAAGGGTACGCGTTCACTAGGGTGTATATTTCAATGCTTCAGACAGAAAGTCAGGTGTACATGAGAGCTCACCGAGTTGAAGCGACGAATCTATTATTTTCTGGACGTCCATTTGCAAAATGCCCAACAAACTGAGTTGCTCGGCGCTGGTGCAACACAGTTCAGACAGTCACAGCCGGATAAAGTTTGAGAAATTTGAATTTCGGAAGATCTTGCCAAGCAACACCAAATAACGCGAATACGCCGCGCCGCGTGCGCCGTGCAGTGACTCCTTGCGTTGCATCAGGAAATTGGTTGGAAACTGAGTCTGCTATATCCAGATAAGGCATTTTATTCAATGATTTACCCGATAATTGCTTATAATGGGCCTTATAAGGCAATATCAGGACTGCCAAGTCTACCGTCCCTTAACTAGATAGTTAAGCGGTCTATTTTTTTCCTGATGCTTGACCCTCTGAACTCTCTGAACTTCTGACATGCTAGCAGATCAAACTCTCGCAGTTTTGACTTTCCTCGATGCTGTGCAAGTAGTATAGAAAGAACGGGAAGAGATACGACATTCGCGGAGTGATTGACATTGAGCTTCCGGAGGGAAATGAAGAGATTCCAGTATGAGGTGAACGAGGCAGCCGGGCTTATCTTAAGTACACCTGTATCAAAACCGCATAATGACAACGCTGGCGAAAAATGGAGAAGAATGTTCCAGTTAGCACTGAGAATCAAAGTAAGCACCCGCTGTCGAGCCGGGGAATCTGAAGTTAACAGTTACGAGTGATTCACGTTGATTCGGTTCACGACTTCGAGGTGAATCGTCAGTTGGACTGTCTACCTACTTGCGCGCGATCGAAAGCCGAATCATGATTCACTACCGCCCGCAGCCCACAGCTAGTTGATGGGTCAATATCTTGAATTGTGACTTGAGTCAATCATCGCATCGAATCGCTGTAGTGGGATATCTGAATCAGTTGACAACCTAAAGATAGAGGTAACTTTGAGAATAATGTACATAGAAATAAGAGAGGAGGAACTGCATCAACACTAAACCATAAAAAAAATAAGTTATAATTCAACATAACAGTGGGAAGAGCAGAGCACATTCAAACTCCATTACATTGAGATCACCCGCGTTCATAAGGCTGTGAATATCCTTTCTCGGGATCTGGCATGCTCCATTCCTTCTTCTGTGAACCTTCTTCATGAGCTACAAAAGTGCTAGTTTCCGAGATAGAAAATGCGTCATCATGAGCCACGCCTTCCGGAGACTGATGTCCTTCCAGCACTTGATAGTGCCTATCTGAGACAGATACACCATTGTCGATTTTCCGTGCGCGGTATTTGGGCAGGCATTTTTTGTATAAGTACCATATCAATACTCCAAGGAACAGTGCTCCGAAAACTGGTTCAGAAAGATATTCAGAACCTCAGCGCTAGTTCGCGACATTTGAACACTTACCTGAGCCAATGACAATCCCTGCTATCACCGCTGCGCGAGGATGTTGCTTCGGACATGGAACTTGCTCCATCCTGTGTCATGTCCAATTAGAATCAGAGACGGACACTCAATAATAGATGAATGTGGCAAACACACGTTGCTTGATTGTAGCAAACACGCGGATTGCTCGCATCGTGTATTATGATTATGCTCGTGCCGGAACCTCCATAGGAAGACGATCCAGATTTCCCACTTCCTGACCCGCTTTTCGTGGAGGAGTCGGAGGAGCTGCTGCCTTTGCTTGAGGAACTGTGTGCTCCGCCACCTTTTGCAGAAGCACTGATCGGTAGAATAGCGGCTGACAACAAGCTTGGAACGATTAGGGACGATAGCGATGGTGTCTTCATGGTGGGAAGCAAGAGGGAACAGATGCCAGACTTAGAGAAGTGTGGGCCTGTTAAGACAGATTTGGAGTCCAAACAGCGCCCAGGTAAAAGTGATATTCATAATAAGTAGTAGCGAGCATAGCCGCTCAAACACTTGCCAACCCTGGTTCGACCCAAGGATGTGTATACATACATGTCTTGCGATGTCTCTTATTTTGAGTTTGTATCGCCGAGCTTGCGGGAGGAGTAGGAGTAGGAAAAGGTAGGAGAGCCAAAGGAGAGCAGGAGTCGGAGGGTAGGGTGCCTACATAAATTGCCGGCTGCGCCGGGATGGCCGGCCAGCCTCAAGCTCAGGCCCTCACTCAAGTACACTACGCAGGCTATCGCTGTCATTTCAAAGAATTCAATTTACATTCCAAACTTCAGATTCACGGAATTATGGGATTGGTGTGGCAGGAAGGAACGGCAGCACAACAAGCTTCTCTAAATCCCACTACGAATTGACGTCCCGGTGAGCGTCCATTAAACCCATAGTCGCAAATCGACCACTTACAACGTCATTTTTATAATAGACATCTACTTCCAACTTTTTCTTTACGCTAAGAAAGATATCCGTGTCAGAAGGACGTATGAAAGCTATCAGAGACCGAGCGGGGATTTACTCTTCAATTGACTCGGCCTCGACGATGAAAACTGAACCTATCATTTTCTTGTTTTCTGCATTGAGAGATTCTGGAGTTATAACCGCTCCGGCGATACCTACATGGTGTACACAGTCAAGGAGGTCAATCAAGAGGTGTTGGGGTATAAATGTACTCACGGATGAATCCCTCAGCGTGATTTACTTTGGCCGAAGCCAGATGGTCAGATCGAACTGACAGGCGTCGCTCGAAAGTGCCTTCCTCTGTCTTGTCCGGGGCGTAAACGAGGAATTTATGTCGAATAGGGTTGGACATTTGTATAAAAGGTGAACTTCAACTAGACAGCCGTGAGCGAGCACAGATTCAAGTTGATGATAAGGCTCGGCGAGGAGGCGATGACGACTGGTCAGGCCGGTCAGGCCTCAGGTACAGAAACAAACAAGTATATCTTTATTTCACGATTTTCTAGTAATGAGTTACACAACCCAGTAATACAGCTTCCAGAATACTGTTTTGACGATTCCACCTTTTAACCTCCTTTCGCGCTTCTCGTCTTCGACTCGATCCTCCTCCTCTTCCTCGTACTCATCCTTGCGCAGATCTACTCTCTGGACATCGACTAAATCGTTATACAACCACCTCCCTCCTTTACCTGAAATTGAGCTTGCAAGATCTCTATCTAGAAGCGGAGTCAAAGGATTGGCGCGGGACAATATAACGGAAGGCGATGTACTGGGATCGTTCTGCTGTGCACTCTGCGTGTCGTGAGCAGGAGACGTGGTTGATGCGGTGGACAAAGTTGAGACACGGTTTTCTGGAGGAACTGGACGCCGGATGAGCATCCATGCGATGTACATGACAATCATGACCGGTATTTCAATGTAAAACGAGACGAAATCGACGGCGGAAAAGGTCGGAATGACAGACGACCACCCTTGGACTGTTAAAGAAAAAACATCAGTGGCACGCATAAAACTATGGTGTATAGGGATGTATACTGATAATAAGAGCGGCAACCGTCAGGACCTATGAAAACATGGACACTCAGTGTTGAGCACTAGCGTGTATGGTCAACACGCACGACAAATGGGGGTCCCCAAGGCCAAGTCCAAGCTGCACGAAATTTTAACTCGTCTAACGACCTGCCCTGGGCTATCCAAGCTTTACGAAACCTCCAACTAGCGAGACCAATGGAAAGCCATGCGATCTAAGCACAGAGACGCCAAGTCAGCAACTCAAACTCTGAATAAATTGAAGGATGAAACATGCTTGGTTAGACACCCCAACAATATTCTGTAACCATCCCCAAAGTTGTCCGCTTCCGATGAAGCTACTCCCGAAACACAATATACTGATACTGCTCGTCAAAAGCAGCGCGGGTAAGGGCACGCCTCTGCGCGTCGTTCTAGAGAAGAACTCGGGCGCCTGACGGGGCGTGGTTACGGACAAGCCTAAAATTCTCAACAATGAGCGATTTAAAGTATGATTAGAGTATACCAAAATTTACCATATAGAACACGGGTACCAGCAAACAGTGCGTGATTACCCGCCGATAGAACCGAGGTGAGGATGACAGTGTTCATGAATGAAGCAGCAACATCTATTTAGAAGGTAGTTCAAACAAGAGTCAAAAAATCTATGGTGGTACTTACTGGAGCCAGCTTCCCTGAAGACAAGCGTGAAAGGTGAAGTAGTCGTACTCCTGTTTGATAGATTGGGGTAATTCCATGGAACTATTTATTCGTTAAAATTCAGCAAGAAGCAAGTCAGTCTCACAGTTGAAAGACTGACCGTTCAACCCAATGAGAAGTATACTCAGGATATAGAACAGGAGAATTCTGAAGATCAACTTGTCAGACGAATTCACAAATGAAAAAACAGGCTACTAACCGCCAGAAAACGAATTTCACGACCCTTGGCATATTCTTAGAGGGGTTTTTGGTTTCTCCTGCAGTTATTCCCAAACTTTCCGTTCCGCCATCTGTAGGAACATACGATTCAGGATACTGAGTCATGCACTAAACAGGGAGCTGCATACAGGCAAAACTTGCGGTCACGAACACAGTAGCAAATCCACCGAATCCTCCCACGAACGGGGCACCAGGAATATGCCAATACCTAGCTCCAATATATTCGTGTTCTCGATTAACGCCGACATTGACTAGGACTCCCAAGATAATGAATATAACGATCGTGGCAACTTTGAGGAAGGAGAGCCAATATTCTGAAAGTCGAAATGGTCAATCAGGAGTTGAAAAATACAACAAGATACGCACCTAATTCTCCGTAAGCTCTGACATGGGTGGCATTAACAGCAACCAAGAAAACCCAGAATACCAAGCTAACTATCCATGGGTGTTGTACATTCCAGAATTGCAAGACGAGTTGCGCAGCCGTCAAGTCCGACGCGACTGACACGGCATCATTGAACCAATAGTTCCACGACAAAGCAAAACCATATGAGGGGGAAAAGAAACGGGTAGTATAAGCATTGAAGGATCCTGCGACGGGATATTGGGTAGCCAGTTCGCCGAGGAGTAGGAGGGTAATATAGACGATGAAGCCGACGATAGCGTAACAAATGAGTATACTCGCCGGACCACCTTCTGCCAATGACTTTCCTGTACCTATGGAGACAGTTTAAGTAGAATTCACGAAATTCATGAAAGAAGTACCGAGAAAGAGCCCTGTTCCAATCGTTCCTGCTATGGCAATCATCTGCACCTGTCTAGCTGACAGCTCTCGATGTAGACTGCCAAGAGCTTTGTCTGAAGGAGGAACCGGTAGAGTTCCTACATGTATAGTAGCTGGTTCCGCCTCCAGATCCTGGTCATTGCGAGTAGCACCGTAGTGTGCGACTTTCGAGTGTAACCTTGACTCTACCGGTGTAGCCATCTTTTCAGGCGTTCGTTAGGGCCAGGGTACATGTATTTCCCAGTATTTAAGGAAAAACTTGAGGACAAGATCCGTATGGCGAGCAATAATCATGAGTACTCGTCGCGGTCACGACCAATGACGCGATCATCTATAGACTATAGCGTGAGCACGTCGATATGCTCCAGCATCAAACTCAGATCAAACCTCATCAGACTCGACGTTTAACGTTTAACGTTCCCTTGAGCTTAAACGTTGAACATGAATTTCAAACAAGTGTGGGACAGTCCAAACCTTCGAATTTATGCTCAATAGCCAGGCGGAAACTTGCACAGCTAAACCGTGACCTGGTTACAGGCAGTTCCATGAATTGTCCATGGATGGCGGCGACAAACTTATACGCGGAAGGAATGAGAGTAAAGCGGATTCCATATATGACTATGTGTTCATGTAGCTCATCCTAATCATCTTTATGGCAGTCCTCATGATCAGTCCTACTATGCCAGAAACCTTCCATCTACTGAAGCGGAGTCAGGCAGCTATGTGCTTCCACTCTGAATTCAGCGTCCTGGGTGCTGGACGATCGTAATTGGGGCCTTTCGCAGTACATCCCTTCAGTCTCCTTTGCTCTGCGGCGGGTCGTCATATGGTTAGGACCAAGCTGAAAGGAGTCTCCGGCCATCGCTGCTAATTCGCCGTCCTCGAATTGGAAATATACGTTGTCTGGAGTCTCTGTCTTTGTCTGGATGAATAGGAGCCCTCGATAGGCTGTTAGTCTCTTAAACTGCAGTCCGACGTGCGATCTCCCCTGTACCACAACATACACCGCTTTGAAGATGTCCTCAGCTGCAAATTGTCTTGAGAGACCTTGAGAAGTTGGGTCAACATAACTAAGAAAGCCAGGGCGTCGAGAAGTTTATCGGTTTTGAGCCTCAACCTGACGGGGCTATCTACGAGCCCTCGATCTTCCCTAATTCAACTTGAGATGGCCTGCTTTGACCCTCGCGGGCCAGATACCTCAGTCGGTACAACCAGTCCAATGCAATTCTATGCTGTTTTCTTGTTTTTTCTCTTTCTGACAAGACTCAGTCGTTGTCTTCCTTCGACTTCTGCTTGTCTCTTGTGTGCATATGTTCTCGGAGTTTATTGACGTGGGAGTCTGTGATCTACAGAAGATACTTAAAGCCAGGCAGTCATTCTCAGCCCCCACAGCGATGTCTTTTCTCTTTCCCAAGGTGCCCACATTGCTATATCTCTGATTTTAATTTAAATTTCACAACTTTTATGAACTACAGATCCCTCTCCAGACTCCTAAACGCGACCCGGATGGTGCATGGAGCTTTTTCGATGGAGCTTTGAAGACATATTTTATACAAAGTGACGGGAAATCATTCACTTCTCGTCAGATCTTCAAGCACTCGAATCCGCACACTGGTGTAGGACGTAGCTCAACCGCGACGCGTGCGTGCCTTGTAATCCCCCTAGGTCAATTGACGGACGGTCATTTCAATAGCTCCGTATCACTGGCATATATACCAGACAGAAACGTTCGACGTGGTGCGTGCTTTGCTGTCATTCTCGAATGACGCTTGAATGCATAGAACGCATGTATAGAAAAGCGGAGTGTTATGCTATGATCTAGATGGGAAGACAGGAAAGCTACAGGCAGGAGAGACTGTAACGATTCCTCCCTACCACTATCATACGGTGTGTACTTCATCTTATCATCCTTCCACGCCTACTAATTTCTCTTAGTTCTGGTCTGACCCGGAAGCAGGCGTTGATCTTGACGTGCACATCAGCGTCAGCGGTGGACCCAATGCTGGGTACGTGCGATTGCTATGTACTTTATACCCGGGTTTAATCTCTGTCTCTGCTCGTTTACGATTAGGTTCGACGAGACGTTTATCCATAACTTCTACGGCTACCTTTCCTCTGCCGTCATGCAAGGCTTTACCCCTAATCCGTTCCAAATGCTCGCCTTCCTCGACCATGCCGATGTTGTTCTCGTTGACTTCCCGTTCTGGACAGGACGCCTTGCCAATGTTGTCATGGGCCGCTGGATCGGCAGAGGTCTGGCGGGGTATCAGGTCGAGTACAAGGAATTCAGTGAGGAGAGTGATTGAAGTCTGCCTTGGAGCGTGCGCGACGAAGAAAAGCTTTGACACCATATCGTCCAATATCTTTTGTTCTAGCTATATGCATTTTACTCAGTCGTCAGGAGAGAAATTCCAAGAAAACGACGGTGGCAATATTTATTGACTATATATTTTAATAAATAATGGCTTGTTCTTCTTTTGCCCTTCTGATATGCTGTCTTTGCTGATGCTGGGAATATTACGGTTGTACAAGGTATTAAAAGGTCAAATCAAAGATGAAAGAAGGTAAACCCTGTATGCTTCCTGTCCACGAAAGAAAAAAACCGAATTAAAGTAATTCTACCCAACATATTGTACCCAGGTATTAACGGAAGAGGAATGGCAGAAGGTGAATTGAATAGTTTCGCCCAACTGACACAAGAGTATCAAAAAGCAACCAATTAAGTTTACAAAAGGTGTTTCCACCCTGTTTCTTTAGCCTTCTTGACAATGCGCTTGACCTCTTGCGAACGTGCACGCGTGGTAACGAGCAGACAGTCTGGCATATCGACGATAACCAGATCATCAACACCAAGGCAAGAAACTAGACGTCCTGACCCTGGAACGACAATGCCTCCTGCAACTTGCTCCGTGAGTACTATTAGAGAAAAACAGAAGGTATTAGTGCATGGAGGAAAGCTACACGTAAATTCGGAAGACTCACCAAGAGAAGAATCTCCCAAAACACGGGGCTGGTTCGCTTCGGCAGGCAGAAGGTCCGTTAGCGAAGAGAAATCACCGACGTCGTCCCAACCTGTACGCGTGTCAGTGATTACAGAATCTCAAGAAATTCAAGAAGTGCGTACCAAAGGTTGCCGGTACGACAGCAACACGCCCGTTCAACGCAGCAGGTTCCGCGACGGCATTATCAATAGGTATCTTCTCTAATTCCGGCCAGATCTGATCGAGCACTGTTTGCCTCTTAGATTCATCATCCCAGACTTCGCCTATCTTTCTCAAACCTTCAGCCAACTCAGGCTTCTCCTTTTCAAGGAGGTCAAGCAGGGTCGTTGCCTTCGTCACGAACATACCCGCATTCCACCGATATTTACCAGTAGCAATGTACGCAGCGGCAGTCCGTGCATCAGGCTTTTCCTTGAAGCTCGAGACGAGCTTTGCATTGGGCGCGCCCCGAATATCAATGTTCTTGCCCAATCTGATGTAACCGAAACCAGTAGATGGGTGAGAGGGCGCGATACCAATCGTCACCAAGTAGTCGTTTCGTGCAACTTCTACAGCCTCGGCAACAGCAGCCAGGAAGGCATCATCGCCTGAAATCATGTGGTCGGCAGCGAACGACCCTATTACGGCGTCAGGGTCCCGGTGAGCAAGGATGGCCGCGGCGAGACCGATAGCAGCCATTGAATCCTTGGGTCCAGGCTCACAGAACAGATTTTCAGGAAGTAAATCAGGAAGCTGTTCGCGGATGGTTTTGACATGGCTAGGGCCTGCCACGATGGTTGTACGGGAAGCGGAGGTAAGAGGGAGGAGACGATCCCAAGTGGCCTGAATGAGGGAACGACCCTTTAGAGTGAGATCGAGAAGGAATTTGGGATGACCTTCACGAGAAAGAGGCCATAGACGTGTTCCGGCTCCACCAGCGGGAATGACAACATAGAAGCCTGGGATGTCGCGAGTAGTACCAAAGTAACCGGAGCTGAGAACGTTGTCTCCGAGGGGCGAAGGGTGATGGACAGAGGAAGATATAGACGGAACATGCGCAGGAATTGCGGGGGTAAGGAAAGGAGATTTGGCGCGTAATTGGGGACTAGACGGCACTGCGGGTGTCATAAAACCTGGAGTTCCACCCCGATTGTTGCCCTACATTCAATAGGGTCGTCAACGTGTCACATCACTAAAAAGGCTGAAAAAGACTTCTTACCAGGCTCGATTCCTTGAGCTGGCGCTCCAAGCTAGCATTTGCCAGTCTGAGCTCAGAACACTCATGCTTCAAATCTGCAATGTCAATTTGCTGGCAGAGATACCAAAGTCAAAAAAGGAGATAGTAAACGAGAAATGAGCATACAGATTGCTGTAGCATAGTCATAATAGACTGGAACATTGACTCGACATTTGCTTGATGAGTCTGGGTGGCCATGGTCGTAAATGATAGAAAATAGTCAAGGAGTGTGGATGAGATGTGTTACAATTTATTTATGTCTGAATGTCTTCACGCGGCAACAGTTCCCCCTGCGGATTCAATTAATCGGCGACCACGCCTCCGCTCTCCTAAACGACCGGGGAATCTACAAACGTGGCTTTTTCATTTTCCCTCTCTTACATGTCCCACTAAGTGGCTAGTGTTTCTCTGTTTCTGAATATCTGAGCTTTTACTATGACATGGTTACAGTATTTGAAACGTGTCCGCTGTTCAGCCATGCACCACATTTGATGTTACAGAGCCAACTGATGATCCTGATAAAATCCGAGGCGGTGATCATGCAGTTACTGCGCAGCGACGAGTCGCGTCAACCCTCCATTGTCCAAGCTCCAATAGCTGCTAGCTACTCCTCGTCACTTTCAAACTCGACTGCTTGGTATTTTCGTGCCTTCTTATTAGGATTTGCAAGCGAAGCCCCTTTCAGGGGTCGAGGGACTGCTTTCGCTTTCGGCTCTTCGAGCATTTGGTCAACTTGTATACCGTTACAAAAAGCAGGGTGAATGGACCTACTGGGTGCGACCACCGAAGGTTCAGGAGATTCACGTGTCTTCCGCTTCTTGCTCGCCTCCTCAATCTCGATAGTACTGTGTCTGGTTTTGAGTGGTCTGGATTTGGTGAAACTTGGTGCTAGCACGCTGTCTGTTGGTGAAGGTACTGTGTCTGGGACTGGATGTGAGGATCCGTGTAACTGGCTTTTCCTCGACTGAGCTTGAATTGCAATCTAGAGAAGAGTGTCAACACTGCACTCATATTTAAAGAGACCACAGCATACATCCAGGAAAACCTTGGTGGCATGAGCTGCAGCGTCCTCAGCTGACATCTCAGTTAGTGGTACAATCATTGGTTTCTTGGACGAAGGGGCAAAAGTCAACTGGAGTATAATGTCATCATTGAAATCAGAGCAGGCAACCGAACTCAAGGACTCACTTTGATTTTAGCATTAGGCTCTGAGTTCCAACCACCTATTGAAGTCTCTCCCTGTATAATGCTCTCAGCCAATTTACCTGCAAAAGTCTCGAGAAGCTTGTCCGAAGGTTTTGAGCCCTAGAGTAATAAAGAGTCCGAGAACACAGATGTATCCACTGCCTGAGTACAGATTCCACTGAGAAAAGATGCGTACGAACGAGGATAGCAAAGATGTCTGTCTCCTTCCAGCTGCCACGCCACCATCGTCCTTCAGGTCCCGACAATCCAAGACGAAGCACCCATTCATCTCCGGTGACGTTTGAGAGCAGAACAAATCGGTGTACACTCTGATAGATGACTTGTATAAGCTCGTCCAAGCAGCTAAAGTGCACAAACGCAGACCGCATCCTGATGTGTCGTAGACAAATAGTGAATACCCAGAACGAGGAGCTCGGAACAGGCTCAGCCGCTCGGAGTCGGTGCATTGTTCGTCGGAACATTCACGTGATCTCAGCGTCAGCTATGAGTCATACTCCAAATTAGGAGCTCAAGCGCTCACCGGCGCTGGTGCATGTCGGCGGCACTGAACTGCTCTGCTACGAATCCGAGTTCCCGCACAACTTGTCAGTATCACAATATTTGATATTGGATATGCATTTTCTCTCCTACTAGGCGTCGTCGTTCTTGAACTCTTACATCGCTCGATGAACAACTGGCCCGCTGTATTTGCACTGTATGCTTATGCCACCGCAATAGATTTTTTGGACGCTTCAAACCACTGGCCTGAGGAGGAGAAGGAGGAGTCTATTGCCGGCCTGAGACCAAGTACTTACACGCCGGAGTCCGGGAAGCATCAATGTAAACACTAAAATACACGCATCTGTCTAACTTATTTCTTCAATATCTACAAAGAGCTGCTTCCATGTAAGCTTTCCTTCTTGCCTCGTGCTCAGGGAGTCGCTAGCAGTCATATTACCCTGATTTGACCCTAACCGACGTGTTCAAAAATGCTACCTATACGATACGGCGATTGTGCCCTCATACGTAAGAACCGTGAAGGGAGAAGTGAGCGGCGTCTCCTTGCTACAGCCCCACGGGTATTCAAAGCATCGACGCACTGCCCAGGTCGATTTCTGGATTGGAAGAGTTTGGAAAAAAGCGAGAGCAACTCAATTTGAATTTGTAGTCGCTCGCTCCAGTAACAAATACCGTGGACTTCTCCTGCAATATGATTGGCTGAAGGGATGTAAATATACACCTGCAGTAGTCCTACGAAGCCTACGAGTAGCCGACGACCCCACGTCAAGTTTCCCCTGCATTACTGTATGTCATAGCGCCGTAATCCAGCCAGAGATATGGGTACGGGTTGCCTGTAATGTGATTAGATTCGGGGTAGAATACGTTCCGTTCGTACAAATCGAAGAGCAAGGATGAAATGCGACGAGCATATAGTACAGATGAGCAACATCAAGCTGAACGGGCGAGTATATCGAAGTAGATAGGGTAAATGGATAGAGATATGCCTCTGACAGCCGTATAACCAGAGACAATCCTAGACTAAGTGACTGTCGGTGAGACTTTGCCTGACAATTGTATCTTTTACTATCAACCGCAGATGTTAGAATGAGGGAAGACTGATCAGAGAATTTGACTAATTACCATTTTCGAGGATGTGGAAAGTAGATTGTACATTCTATACACATTCAAGAAATCGCCAAAGAAAAGGAAGCAAAAAACACGTACAACAACAGATGTGAAATGGCAGTAGAACGGTCGCGGGGCTGGGGAATGCTGTTTATGTATTGTAGCAAATTTTTTCTTCATGTCTGGGCCATCACCATAAGAAGAGATATTTCAAAGGAGTACGGCACACTCACAGTTTGATGTACTCTCAAAAGTGTTCGGTCTATCCCCGTAGGAGATGACCCACCTAGAAAATGGGATGCCTGACGCCAACTTCGATCTGAGGATATCGCATTTGTTGAGGAATAGAATCAAATTTGTCTTTTTGAGTAGTGGGTTCGCTACAACGGACCGCCATAGGAGAATAGAATCTTCCTAAAATTAACCACTTGGTCAAATCTGGGAAAAAGCTCCAAGCTTACAAACGACTCACTAGTCTGTTAACATTGATGTCCTCTTCCAGGGACTGATCAAAACAGCTGAGCGGTGCTAGAAAGATGATAGCATCCATGTCATCGAAGAACGGCGCCCAAGCAGCTGTTGGTAGTGAATTAGAATGCATAATCCAGCATACCGTAGTTTCCGCGTACCTCGCTACAGAAGCAGCAGTTAGCCAAAGACACTTTGAATGGAAGAAAGATGACACACCAATGACCGAGCTCCTCCTACATCAAAGATCCTCCAGTCGCGGCTCATTAGATTACCTTGCAGGAGCCGATGAGAAAAAATACGCTGTGTGGAGAGAACTGACGTAGACACAACTCACCAGTCTTCAGCAGAAAACGGTGTTCAGAAACACCTGTAATCGATTGTCAGATTCTTATTATCTCCGGATTTCACCTTTAAAGCAGTTACGAACCAACGGTTTTTAGTCGCGCTTTGAGTATATCATCTAGAACCGCAAAAACTTAGCATGCGAAACTCCGAAGCAGTAGGAGATTACTACACACCATCAGAAGGCACATATTTTGGGGCGGTTATTCGCTCAATATCATCCAAAAAACTGTGGAAATTGTGAGCTAGCGTTGACTATTAGTGAGCAGGGTAGACACTTACAAGCCAGGCATATCTTGCAGTCTAAGTCTCAGGAGCTCTAAGAGTTGCCTGATGGTTGGGTCGCGCCACAATCGTATCATGTCATCCGCACAGTTGTGCAGAATCACACCGGGATCCTTAGGATCGTCAAAGTCGATGCCCTGAGTGTTGTCGACGCTGTTTCTGGCCGAACCATTGAGAAATCGAGAAAAGGCGGATTTCCAAGCAAAGGCTGAATGGATAGAAATTTCCTTGACAGGGCGCACTGGATGGGGGATGTTAGTGATGGATGATAAATGTGTCGCCTCAAAGTCGACGGCGGCAGATGGAGATAGTTTTCGCCATAGAGATTCCTCAACATGTAGGAGGGGGGAAAGTCTCATTTTCAGCTTTAAGTGTTCGGGGGTGAGAGTAGGCAGCTCAGGATCGGGAGGAAAAGGACTTGGAGATCGGCTCCCTTCCAACGTAGAATTCGGGGAAGTAATTGGGTATGAACTTGACGCTTGGATTTGTGCTGTAGACATGGCATCCAGGATGATGCGTATAGAGCGAGCTACGTTGAGTTGCACAACCGCTCTCCATGAGGCTTTCTCAGCACGAAAGGCTTTAGGTGAATTGATCAACTGAAAGTCTTTGCAGATGATGTGTCAGTTCAAAGTGATGATCGACGATATAATGGAACGCAACACACTTTTGAGAGTCGTTGATTTTCCTTGCGTTATCAAGCCCAATCAATCACTGAATTCAAGCATATAAAGAGAAACCAGCGGATGTCTCACCTGATTCGCTTTGACCTGCATTTTGAAAATTTCGACTATAAGCAGCAGAAGAGATCGACGGTTCCAACCAACGCACCTAGAAGAAGTACTTTGACAGGTTTCTCTTCCCTCTTCTCTGCAGCACGCTGTCGATTTATCTCCTCGTCAATGGCATCAGAACGCTGCTTCGCTAGTTTCTCTGCCAGCAGCCTGGCTTCCCTTGCCTCTGGGGTTTCGTCTGGAGGCGGGGCGAGTGCCCGAGTCAAGGGATCGTCATCTGAAGTGCTGTAACGAGATTTGGGTGCCATGAGAGTATTTTGAGAAATAAATGAAGGCAGAAAGACTAATCTACAAGAGGGAGAGAAAGTAAGAAAGCAAGTGAGACATCCTAAAAAGACGAGAAGCACAGAGCAAGCTTCCTGACAAGCTCTCAAGCTGCCTTCACGCGGGCTTTACTTTTTCCCATTTGGTATTTCATTTGGTTTAATTTCATTTTACTACTTCTTAATGATGGATGTTCTCACTTTTCTTGGCAATGCTTTTGCCTTCAGCTTCTTCCACAGCGACGTCAAGTCTCAAGAATGCCTCCTACTTACTTACATTCAACGCTATTCCTTAATCATTCACTGTTAGTCTGAAAAACAGAAAAGAGCTTAACAGAGTCAGGTGTGGATAAAACTTGTCCCCTATATCAGATTTCTGACTGATGGACGGACATGTTACGGGAGAATAGAGCAGCTAACTGATTGATCTCTTTGCAGTCGTCGAAGCCGCTGAGGAATTACTCTAGCTTTCGTTATCCGTGCTAGCATCGCGCTCAGAGATGGTGAGACAGATGCTCGATCAGAAGTGGCCTTGATATCATGTCGTCAGACTGCGGCTACTCTCCGTAGACACCGCTCAATCCTCAGGCGTCTCGGTACGAGTGATCTTTGCATTCATTTATAGCTTGGCGTCAATAATTAGCATGCTTTCACAGGCTTTCACTTTGGATTGGTCTGATCAGCCCAGTATCTCCTTTGATACGTTGATCGTGTCGGTGTCCAAAACCTCTTACTGTCAGTCTGCAGGCAGGTAAGAAATGTTACTTTTCCCGACCATAATCACTCCTTGGGTGTCCTCGACAGAAGACTGAAAGCCTGAGATTTGTAGACCCACCATAGACGTCACCCATCTTTCTGGGTGGGAACCAGAACAGAGTCGAAAGCGCTCATTTTCTGGGTGTTCAATGGGCTCTGGTCAGCGACTCGAGAGGCTTTCGCTCGCGCAGGGAGCTATTTGGTCGAAGCGCGACAATGCCCATGCGTAATTCGAGGGAATGTTCGGCAATCTTGCTGTGGGGCCTGGCAACTTCTTCTGCAAATTCATTCAGACTCATTTATTAATGAATTAGGAACGAGGAACGCCCATGCGAACTTGCCTCTCGGGTACCCACTGAGGATGTGATGTGGGCTTGATGTGGGCTGATGTGAGTTATAGCATGTTGTCTGGAGGAACTAGAGAAGCCAATATATATCTCATGGCACGCATCTGCTTCTCGATCCAAATGATCATGGCCTGGCCTAGGCTTGAGCTTCGTTGTGCTTCCCCACGCGTCTTGAAGGTGGGTTACTCTAATTTCTCTACCGTCTTATAAAGCTCATGTTCTATGATTGGCAGCGAATGATGGGTTCTCCGTTATGTATTTCCAACTTCGTGCAAGCGAAATCACCGACCCACTTCGAAGTGGGTCATCTGGTCGCGACCTAATGCCGAGACATATACGGAACTTGGTGTGTATGTAGAGGTATGTAGTCTATTGCACAGCAATCATCTACACGACACGGCGACGACTAGGGTCGCAGCGATGTCAACATTGTGCACGAATGATATGGATATTATGTCGTTTCTCAGTGGTTCTCAGCAGTTCTCAGTGTATGTTCACTTCTGTTCAGTTCCTCATGTCCTTCTCTCTCTCGCATCACGCGTTTCCAGCTTAGCCGTCGCGATTCCTGCCTAAAGCTGACAAGTTCAATCGCACCAGCTGTCGTTAGTATTGATTAGGATGATTTTAATTGACTGGCTCGGATAGTGAAACGAACTTGTTCCAGGCTCAATGCCGGCTTGTATATTCTTGTATATTAGGTAGAGATGATTAACCATTTCTTTGGGCGACGTAGTCCAAATAAGTGTGATGAACTTTCTGTTCAGGTTCTCGACGTGTTTCAGCCGTCCATACCCTCTCGCCGGGAAATGGGGTGCGTGCAATGTCATGCGCCCATCACTCTGAAGATACATTGTACGTACCTTGAGTCTATGCCTGAGGACTCAGACAGGCACAAGATATGTATAACGGCAGAAATTCACTCGTTCAAACTGGTTTGGTGGTTTGTAGAAGTTGCAGCTGATGCCGCACTATTGAGATTCTTTCCTCTAGAAGCACATTAGACCCAGGTTATACACATCTTCAACAATGGGCTCATCTCGTACTTTACTTTAGTAAGTTGGAATTTATCACGGGGTTTTTACGGAGTACACACCTTTTGCCTTTGTCAGTAGATCTTTCGAACAAATAAATACTTAACCTTTAACACATATGGAGGATTGCCATGCGGCGTCATCGACTCACCATAAGGAATTATATATGTACCTCGGACATTTACTTGCCTGCTCCCGGAGAACCAAGAGGCGGAGAACCAAGAGGCGGAGAACCAAAAGGCGGATATACCGTGTTTACTGGCGCTGTCTTGCTCCTCGAATTCTGCGGGCTATCACCTCATTCAGAGGTAATTCTTTGATGATTCTTCTTTGGTCCAGCTCAACTCTCTGAAGGTCCGGCAGTTGGCACGACTCGGGTGTGGAGGGGTTGGAATTGGTAAGATTGTGTTCCCGCAGAGAGCCTTTCCAGTCAGAAGCAACCTACATCACAGAGTCAATGTATAGATGTTCAAGAAAGATACAGTAGTTGGTAACCCAGACCTTCGGCGTATTACATCCGTAGCACGAATCCAGCCAGTACGTAGCAAATGACGAACTATCTTTGAATGGCCGACTGCTGACGGAGCCGTAAGTACTAGTCCTTGTAGGTACCTTGAGTTCCCAAGAACGTCCTAACAAATGATCGGGTTGTAGGTACTTGTTTACGATCTATCGACCCCCAGTCTATTCCTAGGCGGGATCAACCAGGAGTTATTTGAACAGGCCTCGATTGCGTGGAGACGTGACGATGTAGCCGCGGCTCACCAGGCCGTAAAAGAGAACCAAACGATCCAAAGGTGTCCTGAGCGGGAGAACTTTGTCAACGAGAGCCAGCCGGCTTGCATGGATTCATCTAGCCACGAGCGAGTCCTAGCGGCCATTCAAATGACTTTCGCAGAAATAATGGCGCTAAGGCGGAATTACTGTCCCCGAGGTATTCTGTTTCGCCTACGTAGTATAGCTACGAACCAGTATGCAGATCAAAGTGGCTGGTTAGATCTATATTATTAGCATCCAAGGCGCCCCACTTCAGAGACAATTAGTACGGATCCCACGTGGATTAAAGATAGGTGTTACTTTGCATAGTAGGACGCTTGCGTCTCGATTAACCAGTGACCCACTGTACGAGCCAATTGATACATGAAACAATCCCCTTAGCCTGTAAAGTCTATTAGTAACACAAAAATAGCTGCTAATCAAATGAAATGTGACTAGAGCAAGGAAGTCAAGGCCGACTCGGGCACGCGCCGGTTGAAACAGTTGCGTCTCACCTAAGTATTGAGGAGTATGTATTTGAATCCACCCCTAGTGCATAGGTTTTACGCAAGGGTCGGAAGAGCGGAATAGTAGAGCAGCGCTGTGACCTCATTTTCGATCTCACCGGAGTTTTATAGCCTGATCATGAACGAGCGTTGCGTTCATAACCGTTCCGAGGAGCTCCGCAGAGCCGAACGCTGTCTTTGGCGTGAGCGAGTAAATATCCCTTGGCTCGCTTCAAAGTAAAGTTATGAAAATCCTAGAGGGTCGTAATTGATTTGAGATCCGCGTATTCTAAACTGAAAAACAATCATCAAGAAAAGAAACATCGGCGAATTTAGTATTCCATTAGATCCATTAAATAACGCACGGCGAGCGCTTGCGCTTATACAAAGACCTATACATTCATTCATTGATTCAATACACACCCTGGGCTTGAAGGGGAACTGTGATTCCAATACTGCGGTGAAGAGCAAGCATCTTTGGTTCCCTGGATACGTTCGAGCCAAAATACTGTAATGCCTTGTGCCGTAGAGAAAGCGAGGTTGAAGACATTAAATGCGGCCGCGCCAGAGCCGGTCAAGGAGGTCAACAGTTAAACAAGATCACCTAGAATCAGCGAGTGCATAAATCTGGCCTACTGACAACTCGTATCTCAGAACTGAATTCATGGTATATCAGAAACGCTCCGTATCTGTGGTACGGTGATTCTAAGCTAAGTAAGGCCTAGCCCCGCAGAAAAGAATACAACGACTCAACAAGGATTTCCATTTCGTAGTTGAACCACTACATATTTCGCCAAGTTACAGCAATGGCACAAGTTGAGTTTTGTTGAAACCGGTTACCGGCTTCTTTACTGCCGAATGCCGGCAACGAGGAAAGTCCGGCAGCTCCCGAACAAAATCATTCCCAGAGTTACAATATAATACAAAATACAAATGTTACAAGCTCGTTATACAATCCCAATCATACACGTTTGTCTGCACTCGACTTGACATCCCCAGCAGCCTCCGAAACCTTCTCAGCACCGGCCTTCTTCGCATCTTCCGCCTTACTCTTCCCCCACCCAAGCCAACTAAACCAACCAGCAGACACCTTCTCCTCTTTCTTCTGTACATCCGCCTTGACCTCATCATACTTCTTACTCACACTCGCCCTCGCATCATTAAACAACCCCTCCGTCGAATCCTTCACACCACTCAACCCCCTCTCCGCACCCTTCCTATACTCATCAAACCTAACCTGCGCCTCACCCGCCGCCTGCTTCGCCCTTTCCTCCGCATCATGTATCGTCTTATCAGCCGCCGATTTCACTTGGTCATACTTTAGCTGACCCTGTTTATACGCATCTTCTATCCGCGCTTTACCTGCATCGCTAGCTTCCTTTGCTTTACGGGAAGCCTCCTCCTGATCGCGTTTGGCTTTGGCCTCGAGATTCGCGGCTTCATCGGGGTTGGTGTAGTACCAGTACGCACCACCAGCTACTGAGCCGGCGATGAGAGCGTAGAGGAGAGTGTTGCTGGATTGGGGCTTCTTCACTTCCCCGCCTGTGGGTGGCTCCGTAGCGTAACGTCTGACTCGCTTCACCTGAACGTCCATGAGTACAAAGATTGTGCTGATGAAACTTAAAAGATTACCTTTGAAAGGGCGAGAACAGCAGGGGACGAGGTCCTCGTAGCACGGATGGCTTGTGAGCGAAACATAGTTGGGATTGTAAGCCTGTCGACCGCCTTCGAGACCTTTTAAAGTTCTGATCACACGCGAATGCGGGGTGTGAGCATGACGTTTATGACATCATATCATATCACGTGAGTACACCTTTCAACAGCCTTTCGTCGTCGAGCATCATCCTCACTGTCAGAGTCAAGGTAATAAAGATATGAGATTTTTACAGTTTGAACCAATCCAGAACAGCAGGAAAAATGATTATAACAATGTACAATGATCTAGTCGCACTTCCTCTCAGTTCTTCACCTTGCCGATAACAGAGTCTGGTGCGTATCTTGGAATGACCTACAAAGACGTCCGTCAGCAAATCGCAACATGAACAGACAGATAGCTCTACGTACCTTAGGGTCGTGCAGCATGTTAAACTCTTCCGTCGCATCCCTGCCAGCGTAGAGCATGATGGCCTTTTCACCTCCGGGGTGGTCAGGAAGGAACTACAGACACACTTGAGCTATCCGAGTATGATATGACCGCAAGCAAAGACTTACACTGGTAACATCTAGCACTTCGCCATTGACGACAACCCAGACATCCTTCTTATCCTTGTGCTTCGCAACCTCTTCCATCGTGAATTCCCCGCCTTTACCACCTGTGCTCTCCTTCTTCTTCTCTTCCTTAGGAGCGGAAGGTGTCGATGACGATGCACCGCTCAACTGGCCCGCAAGAGCACCTAACCGGCCTCCTGCCTTGGCGACAACCTCACTAGTTACCTGCAAGAGGTACGCAGCAGCCGAATCTCCTGATACACGTCCAAATACAACACATCCCAATAAAGAGCTTCCACCGAGACGGTTGGCACCGTGAACACCACCAGCGACTTCACCGGCTGCGAATAGACCTGGTATGGGTTTGCCGTTCTCTCCAATGACACGCGACTCGGGGTCGATCTCGAGACCACCCATAGTGTAGTGCAGGACGGGGGTCATGATGGCTACGTGGAAGGTGTCGTCGTATGTCCATTCACCAGAGAAGAACTAGATAGTGGAATGAGAAAGCAGTTAGAGTCAAATGATAAAAGAGGTACCTTCTTCCCAAAGGGATCCTTCTTGGTGCGCACAGACTGGTTGTAATCCTCGAAAGTCTTCTTAAGAACACTGGGAGGAAGGCCAAACTCTTTCGAGAGCGCATCTCCCGAATCAAAGCGCTTCATAAGTCCACGACCGACGTAGTGCTTACAGTGCCATTCAATCTCCTTGGAAGCGCGACCGTTAAGGACCAAGCGGATAGGATACTTGCCATTCTCCCACATTTTGCCAGTGACATAGTCTCGGTGTTGTAACTCGTCAACAAACCGTGCTCCAGTGTTATCGAGTAACAGACCACCGACACCTCTCAAAGCCTCTGCAGCCAAGAATTTGACCTTTGCGTCCGGCTCATTAGGATCTACCAAACCCGTAGGGTGAACCTGAACCTTCTCCAAGTCAATCCCCTTGGCACCAACAGCCATAGCCATCTTCTGACCATCACCGGTACAGTGATCACCATTTGTAGTAGGCAGATTCCAGAGCTCGGGCCGGTGCTTTTTAAGAAGGGAATCCGAAGTAAAGTCAGCGGCATAGCCACCGGTTGCAAGAATAACGGGGCCATATGCGGAGTTTGTGGAACCGTTGTGCGTATATTCGACACCGACGACGGCACCAGAGTCGTCCTTCAGCAACTTGGTCACACGGGCTTTTTTAAGGATTTTAACGCGAGAGGGCTGGGACACTGCGAGATCCTCGAGGCGCTCCATTTGAGCGTAGGTGATGACCTAGATTACAATGAGAAGCTGCGGGGGCCCGACGGAATACTCTGAACGAACGCACCATTCCTGGGAATTGTGCACCACCACGGTGTGTACGGGGCTGACTGTGGCCTCCAAGGCGAGCAACCTTGGAGAGGTCTAGACCGAACTTGTCCTGCAACCAGTTTACAGCATCGCCTGAGCGACCTGTTAGTACCCGAATCAAGTCATCTCTTGCAAGTTCTCGAGCCTGAAAGGGTACTGAGTTATAATGCGACAGAAAGAGCCAGAAAACATACAGATTTCTTGGTGTCTTCGAAGAAGATTTTGGCATTGTCGGGAATCCCAGCTTCTTGCTGAGTTTGTGTGCCGGCACCGTTGATACCAGAGGTTGCTTTAGTGGAGTTACCTCCCATAAAACTGCAGCAGCTTTGAATGTCTTGGATTGCATACGAGAGGAATTAGGACGTACCCTTGCTTGTCAAGCAGCAAGACATTGGCACCACGCTCGAGTAGAGTGTGAGCGGCAGAAAGACCTGCGAGACCACCACCAACGACGATGACAGACATGATGAATTAATGAGAAGGATGTAGCGGGGTAGAGCTGTAGCGGGGAGAGAGTCTTTTAAAGGGCATCGGGCTACCGGGTCGGCCTCCAATCACAAGACACCTATTACCGTTGCATGTGATTATCGGCTGACCGGGCTCTCGGTACCAAATATATCCACAACGCCGGAAACACATTTTCATATGCAATAATCTACTACAAATTCTATTCTTCTAGTTTCTGCTTGAGTACCCCGCAGCTTCTCTCTACCATCTCCGCCATGCTAACTTCAGTTCCATTGATGATGATAATGTCCTTTACTCTACCACTTGGCTCTCCATGCTCCACGTCACGGTCTAGAAAGACATCCTGATTGGCCTCTAGGTATGCGGGCCAGACGATCTGCTCCCAGTACTCCGGGGGATCACGCCATAGGGATCCCTCTGGATCGGATTGAACTCCCAGTCAGCAACCAATTAAATAGGATAGAGTGCCGAGCAGAGAGAGTGCCGGGGAGCAATTGAAGTGGAGTTAGAGAGGTAAGTATGTGGAAAGAAAAAGTCCGCAGAGCGGTGAAAAGGGGGAGGGTAGATGACTTACCTGCGGTGTGATAGCCATGTCTCTCATGTCTTCGTTGCTTGAGTACTGTTTCTGGTACACGCAACATGATCTTTACGTCTAATTGTTCGTATACTTCCTGCAAACGTACGTTAATTCGGAATGCAGTCAAGATGATTGCACGTACTGGATGCCAATAGAGCAGGAAACCATCTACTAGACCCCATGTTATGGTCTCTCCGTTCTCCTCAGCTTTCTTCTGAATGCTTTCAAAAGTGTGATGCCATTTGTCTCTAACTTGATCGTCCAAATGGACTAGTTTTTGCTTGTTCAAATGGTCATGACTTCTATGTTCTGGTGGTATCTCGCCGGTTTGCTTGATATGTTTCAAGAAAGAGATCATACGAGGCCATTGGATGGCTCCTGCAGGTGCGTCCCAATCTTGGACTTTGTAAATCGGATGAATCGGAACGAGTTCTTGAGGCTGGAGAATAGATCAGAAAATCGAGGAACGAGAATACAATGTATTCACCGGTGCGAAATCCTTGAATTAGAATACGAGGTTAGGAAATGGCAGAACTGGACTGATGAATACGTACGTCTTGATGAAGGATAACACTGTTGGGGAGAACTCGTCTCAAATGTTTAGCAAGAGTAGTCTTTCCTGAGCATGTTGCACCGCTAGATAGTATTATGAATAGGCGTATGGATCTATGAGTGGCTAGAACGTACCCTATTCCAACGAGAATCACTCGGTTGTTTTTCGCGGAAACGCAAACGTTGGAGTCCAAATTTGACTCTCCCATGACAGAGAGAGTCTAAGAAGAGAGATGAGGGAGCGAGATAAAAAGTTCCGAAATGCCGATACCCTTTTCCTCGTACACCGTGTCATCATCAACTAGTGCGCGCTCAACAGCATCTTTCTAGCAGACGATAATGACTCTGAGCGAGTTAGTTGATACCAAGTACGCTCTCTTTGACTTCAAACAAAATGTTTCATAAACAACGTTTATACAGTGTGCTTCACATAGGTGCCGTCTTGACTTACTCTTTTTGCTCATACTACCTAACATCATCTCAGTGAGAGACTTGCGGGAAACACTTTCACTCCAGGAATCTACTGAGCACAACCCTGAGCTCTCTCGATTTCATCACGACGGCTCGCAAGATACTAACTCTGAAGAGAGCTGGCTGCCAGGCACTTTAGTTTGTAGCAAATATCCTCCTGCTGTGGCAAGAGCAGCTGCTCGTCTTCCATCTCAGGAAGGCTTCTTTTCAAATATATACCTCTACCGCGATCTTTGGTGCAAAGTTATGTCCCATTTTTTCCCTCTCGAGGAGGGCTTTACCATATCTCACAACTACCCCAACAACCTTACACAGGGAGGAGCTATCTCGTTTGTGATTAAATGCTCAAACAGTCTACGCTTCCCTCTTATTGCATCAAGTATTCCTTTCTCCTCCCAGCAGAATGGGGCCGAGGTCTCCTCAGATGTCTCGTTGGCATTAATAAACCTCTGCTCCCCACTTGACTTCCCTAGTAGCCTCTTGCGCGATTTTGCTGTGCATGAATCACAACAAAGAGCCAATGAAGCGGTGTCCTCCAGATACTGGGGCACTCTCTTGATTGTAACTACAATGGGGAGGGCATGGAGAGCACAGAAGAGAGTAGTATGGGGCGATGACGAAGAATCACGGTCACGAGGCTATCATACAGGAAACTTGAACTCAGATTTTGCCTCTGACAGAGGCATGACGGATTCGGAGTGGATGGAGGATGTGATGAGTGAGCCTAGCTGGGAAATTTTGGTGCGCATGTGCGACGATGTAAAACTTCAGTTTCAAAAACCAAGGTGGGATTGAATTTTTAAATCATGTCTGTCTCGACTGAATTAGTTGATTTGCAGAGTTCTGGATTGTTCAGTGCTCTCCACATTCTAATAGTAAGTGAAGTGTGTATGTGTACCTCTGTCTAAGTGTAAAACCTATACTTTTCAATTCTCTTTCCCTTTTTTCCTTCTCTTTAACTTGTAGGCCGAGCTATCATGTATTAGTAGCGAAAGTGATACAACCCAACATGTCAACAATATAAATTATAAAATGCTCGCAATTCCAGCGCAATTTCAACTCTTGGCTTACTACAGAGGGATGGATGACCGAGCCGAAGCGGACCGCACCCGCTCGCACTCAGACTGCGACCACGCTGAACCCAAGAGGTATTCTCAGGTGCTACACAAGCTCAAATCGCACCTTCACATTCCCCACCACCACGACGCCAGTCATCAAGAGCAATCTTCCAGCGCACCCTCTCACTCTCCAGATAGCAAGCATCACCGACACCACGGCTTATCTCCAGAAGCAGCTAGAGATATAGCTGCTGCGATATTCTTAGGTTTCATTCAAGCCATTTGGACTCGTGTCGCATTACCCCTTCTACCATTCGTCGCCATGTCTTCGTCTGTTCAGAGTCCTCAGAGTACAGAAACCTCCGAGAGGACGTCTCTTTTACGGCATCACATTCATAACCCTCATCTACCACATTTGCATTCTTCCTCCTCGTCAGGGTCTGAAGATGCACCAAAGGTTCTCATCACAACCCAGAACACCAAGACGCGCTCTGTCATTTGGGGAATTCTAACTCTTCTCGCGACTGCATCTCTTGTCGTGCTTCTTTTCTTCCGCGATGAGTTACCAGACTCGGTCAAGTTGATCCCTTGGATTGGTGGATCTCCAAAGGACCCTATGCTTGCTGCTTTAGATATCTTGGACAAAGCTCCTGTCATTGTAAGTGTTTCGTGCTTCGAATCTTTGTATTCTATTCTATACAATCCACTCCTACTCACTTGTCGACACAACAAATTCTTCTTAGGATGGCCATATTGATCTACCTATTCTTACACGGTTTGCCTATGCTAACAATGTAACCGCAATTGATTTAAACTCCATGCCCGCTCACGTTGATATTCCTCGTCTCCGGAAAGGAAAGGTTGGGGGTTTCTTCTGGTAAGCAATATGGCCTTTTTTAAATCCTTTGAAGGCTTCTGGCTTCTTTTCTCACTTACGCCCTCCCCTCCCCATCATCTTCTGATACGCTGATACGATTCTTTCATCACATAGGTCGGTATATGTTGAGTGTCCGAGACCCGAGGCAGAGGGAAAAGAGTTTTTGAATGGTACTTGGAGAGTTAGGTTGGTTTTTTTTTTCATCTACCCGCGTTTGATATCCGTAGACCCAGACAATGACATGTCTTCTTTTTTTTTCTGAAACCAGGGATACACTCGAACAAATTGACGTTTCCAAGCTATTAATCGACAAATACTCTGATGTACGTCCGACCCACATATTCGAAAGCGGGGAGAGTATCGCGGATTCGCGATTGCTAACACGGGAGGACGGTTAAATTATTTATCCACTCCCACTTTGTTTCCGTTCGTAGACTTTTCAATTGGCTTTGAGCGAGAGTGATATTCGATCTGCTATCGGGAACGGAAAAATTGCTAGTCTTATTGGTGTTGAGGGGTGAGTAATGACCTGGTTTACCTTTTGCCTTTTATTTTCTCTTCCTTCTCGGGCTTGAATGCATGCGTTCATCCGGATGCTTCGAGTCCAGTTTCAGTTTCCTGTTTCCTGTCTATTTTATTTTTTTACAGTAACCATCCCTGAGATAGTGGTTGCCAGTAACTCATGCCAACTTCATCACCCTGTTTTATTTAGTGGACATCAACTAGGGAACTCAATCGCTGTACTTCGACAATATCATGCGCTTGGTGTACGCTACGTCACGTTAACCCATACATGTCACAACGCGTTCGCGGATTCATGTGGATATACTCCGGGAATTGAACCTCTTCATGGTGGTTTAAGGTGAGCTGCTCGTTATTCTCTTTTAGTTGGTTGGTTGGTTGGTGCGTAATTCGGTTTCGGTGGCGCGAGAGTCGAGTGAGATCTCGGAAATATAATCTGCATGAACAAGCAAAAGCTGTATACGGGATTCTGTTTGATATCCTAGCATTGGATCAGTGATTTGAATTTTGGATCTCAGTTGAATGGCTTTCTCTCTGAGAGGGGAGGGGGCCGTCTATCTCATCATCTAATACCCGTACCCGTTAGCGTTTCGCACTTGCTGCGCAACGTCAACGTTATCCCATCCCTTTCTCTAACTACCAATTCTACAATTCTGTTTCTGTTTCTGTTCTGACATCGCATTTCATTTCAAAAAGTCCTCTAGGTTTGGCTCTCATAGATGAAATGAACCGTCTCGGAGTCTTGGTGGATTTATCTCATACATCAGATGCGACGGCAACTCAGGCATTGAAGCATTCTAAAGCACCTGTGATTTGGTCTCATTCATCCGCAAGAGCTGTTCATGACGTTCCTCGCAACGTCCCCGACGAGGTATTGAAACTCGTGGGAACAGGTGAGGGTCAGAAAGACGGGGTCGTCATGGTACGTGCGTTCGAGGCTTTTGTCTTGTCGTCACACAGGATAGGTCGTTAACTCGTTGTTGACCATGGACTAACCACCAACATACGTTTTCGGAAACAACTTTTGCAGGTAAATTTCGCCCCGCAGTTTGTTGCACCGGACGGAGAGGCAGATGTCGTAGCAGTCGCCAATCACGTAGACCATATCGCCAAGATCGCTGGGAAAAACCAGTTAGTATATCAAAGTTTCTATGGTCTTGAATTGTCATGGTCGTCTAATATCGGTTGTGATCATTCAGTGTTGGTTTAGGAAGTGACTTCGATGGTATAGGGAGTACTCCGAAGGGTCTGGAGGATGTATCCAAGTATCCTGCTTTGGTAAGCGAATTCCTTCCATCCGACTATCCGTCCGCTCCGAACTTTGTGCCTTGCCGCTCTCCACCCCAACCCACCCACGGCCCACGGGTCCACGGGCCCACACCCCCTTGTTGTCCTGCCAACCGAACTACGAACTGACTTGGTACTGTTCTGTTTGACTCTGTAGATTGCTGAGCTATACACCCGTGGCTGGACAAAGTACGAACTTGCCGGATTGACGGGAGCTAACCTCCTCCGTGTATTCAAAGGGGCAGAGAAGGTAGCAAAGGATTTGAAAGCGAATGGGATGCAGCCTGTTTTTGATCTTTATGATAAGAGAACTGATATTCCTGTTGTGTCACACTGAACTGAACAAACATTACTTTGTCTTGTCTATTTAAAGGTGCTTCGATGTGTACTAGACACTAGACTATACCAATACCATGCACAGTGATGATGCAGACCGCTTAAGATGCTAGGCTGCCTATGTAGGCAGGCAGGCAGAAAGGCAGAAAGACAGGGTCTGGCTCCTGCGAACGAACATCTGTACGTTGAACTTTGTTGAACTTACTCAGTACCCCTTGGTTGGGTTGGGTTCCGACGGGTGTACGTGTACTGAAGATTCGATGTTCGATGATGAGCGAAGATCTCTTACAATTGAATTCAGTGGGCACTGGATTATGACCGTCGTACCCGTTCGTACCCGCCGATCTATCGACGCCTGCCTATACACACCTATGTACTAACCCATTTCCATTCCTTAACCCAGTCTTATTTTTTTTGTCCGCTCATATTCGGACTCTTGTGTCATCCACGGCCCATCTTTACAGAGAAAACTTCAATTGCAAACCAAGCAGGTCCCACCCGACATCCACATCAATTCTCTACATTTGGCATTGCACACTTGCCACTCAGTGCTGTGCTGTGCTCCGCTGCATGCAGGGTCGATCTATTCCAATTGTATGTACGTATGTCAATCACAGAATTTCTTGGAAAGACTAGCTCTACTGAGTCAAAAGCTAATAGATGGATCATGGGCGTTCCCAGCCCATAGGTTTTTCATCCGCATCCGCGGCCGAGGCGTTAGACGAAGTACACTAGCGAGCTTCGCGGGTTTGTGTAGTCGGAGGCAGGCAAGCTCAGTGATACATACACCTATAACCTGCAGCGCTGGATCTATGCAAGGACCAACAGCTGCTGTTTGCCTCGAACTCATCGGAGGACCAATATGGCGTCTTTTGGTTATTTATCGATGAAGCCACTAATTGTCGGATGCGGACAGCGGAGACAGCTTCAGGCAACTTCTGGGCATGATGAGGTATGTATGATATGATGTCCCTTGAGACAGTTTCAAATATGTATTTAGGAACGGTAAGAGACGGTAAGGTAAGTACATATATCACATACTTACATCTGGATTTCTGTCACTTGCCTCTTAGCCGTTGTCCGTGGAATGTCTTTAGACAGGCCCATGAAAATGGTACACCGCTCAATTGTGAAGGAATCTGCGGTGGCGTCGACGTCCGTGTTGAGCGTTCGGAGAAGGCACCGAAAGCGAGAACCCGGATGCGAGAACCCTAGAGAAAGGTATAGAAAATTCCTGCGCGCGCCTCTCTCCTGAAGGTCAATTTGGAGTATACTTCTCAGCAATGCCCGACCTCCGAGTCCGAGATGAGTCGGACGAAAGGATGAAACTTGGTGACTGTACAATGAGAAAACGGAATAAATTGTACGCCGAATGACAGGATTCACTCAAAATTTTCAAAGAGTTAGATGAAGCTGTTACTTATGTAGGGGTTCCTCGCCCTTGCTCTGTTTATACGTCCGTTCGCATGCCACATGGAACTTGTCCGCCCTCCTCGCTCGCCAGAAGCTGAAAGGCTGTACAGCCTGTACTTGCATCAAAGTCGGAGGTCGAAATCTGATGTCATGAAAGGTCGGGGCGTCTGAGAACCTAAAACGGTTATCGAACCAATCCGGACTCAGTTTCGTGCACTGGCTCAGCCTAGCTCAGCTCGCTTCTGCAATTACGACCTTAACAGATCCAGACGCCCTCATTGATGATCGGGCCACGGTTCCTATTGTATTATTAGTAGGCGCCCAAGCCTTTTATGAAAGCCAGGTTCTGTGAAAAACATACATATGCGGGGTAGCTTCTATTAGGGCCCATAGAATTATCAACTCGGAACCGTTCAGTGACTGGGCTTTGAGTGAATTTTCACAGTGGCTCCCACAGAACTCGAGTCAATGCCGCGATTGACTCACTGGCGCGAGTCGAGTTGCAGATACGCGGAAAAATAGTGGATTTCAAGGATGAATCGTGCACTGCCTTTCGCAAGGATGCTTCCTTTGGTTAGAATCGCACCATGAGATATGCCGTCGGGCAGAAACAATGTATATGATGCACCTGTAAGACGTACGCGTAGACTTTTAAAAGCAAGTAAGGGCTCTATTTCATAAAATCGAGATACTGTCGGCAGGGAAGCAACTCCTGATGGTTCGATGCTTTTAATCAACGGGAAATTCCATGGGGAATTCGAATGATTTACAGTAGAACTTCTGATCTGGCTTACTATCATCTCCCTGACGATCTGGGAAATACCATCGGCATTCAACCGGCGTACATGGGTGGTGACAGCATCTAATCCTCGTCCATTGCTTCCCCTTTCGTCTTCGCCTTCGCGATCCTCTCTCGCATGACTGTCTTTGCGGTCTCTTTGGCGGGTTCCAGCCTGTTTGCCTTTGCGAGAGCAACAAGGAGAGAATGCACCAGTCCGACATGATTATGTCTTCGGAGGCTATTTTCGAACTGCAACGCCAGGAACGAGGGTTACTATTATGCATATGTTCAGAAAGGGTGAGGGTCCTTACAGCCCATCGATCTCGCTTGGAATTCTCGTTTGCAAGTTTCACGACTAACTCGGCGGCTTCCGCTTGTCTTCCGGCACTTTGTAGATTCTTCAACTCCTCTTGAAGAATAGGTAGAGGATCATCCCTCAAAGCAAGAAGGCTAAAGTCAAGCTATCGAAAATATTCATTCTTGAGACTATGACAAGTATCTCGTTGAGGGACGAACGTACGGCTCCTGGCGGGTATGTTTGTATTCGATTTTCAATGACATCACTTCAATACGATCGGGTAAATGGTCGTGCTTTATACGTAGTATATAAAATGACTGACCGTGCACGGTGAAGCCATCCTTCTCCTGATTCGTCATAAGCACCGTGCTTGACTGCATGAGGCTTCAAACCATCCAGCTCGTACACGGATCCCATCACAGGAAGATATACCACGAAGTGATACGCATCTTCGGTCTGCTTGGGAAGGCCAAGCCCATCTAAGGAGATCGCACTTGGTGGAGACAGGGAGTTGTGGGCTTCTCTCAACCAGTCTGCACTGGTAATTACGAGGCCCCGAGTCTGAGGGTCCATTCCAGTGGTAAAACTCAGGAGCTCGGCTAATTGCGGGCCAGTTTGGAGAGAAGGTATGTTTCCCAAAGCGTTGAGGACAGCTAATGTTGCGCAAGCATTGTTGACCACCTGATGAGCGAAAAACCCTGGAAATTCCGGATCATAGGTTCCAGCAGGTGCATTGTCAGAAGAGGACGGTACCCATTTGAACAGGAAAATTAGGGCATGAAGGGGTTGAAGTGAGGCAAGAGATTCGGAATCTAGCGAGTACAAATCGTCGACTATAAGCGGAACACCTAATGTCTTCAATAATTCGCTAAGTCATGATGAATTCAGAAGGATTGGAATTGTTTTATGTAGGAGTTCACGTACGTGAAAACACCAGGATCTGACTCTGTGAGTTGCCATCCACTGGGATCATCTTCACCGGACATTATTTTGCAAAATAAGGAAGAATGAAAGCTAGAATTTAAATGAAGTGTAAGAGACAAGAAATTTCGCGTTCTGTGAGGTTCTGTGACGCGTACTCGACACGTGCAGGTTTTATTTGGCTAAACCATCTAGACGCAACAAAGATTCTCTTCAAATTGAACCACCACCACTTCAGACTCAGAAGTGTATGTAGTCCAATGGCTGACACACCTAACGCACCTAATGCCGACCCAAAAGCCATTAACCGGTCCCGCTTTGAGCTCGAGTTAGAGTTTGTCCAGGCTCTCGCCAATCCTTTCTACCTTCATTCTTTGGCTCAACAGAACATCCTGGAACAACCTGCCTTTGTCAATTTCCTCAATTATCTATTGTATTTCAAGGAGAAGGATTATGCCCGCTTTATTCAGTAAGCTAAACTAGTCTCCGTGATATTGCTACAACGTGGCTCACGGAGATCAGTTATCCCCATGCACTTCATCACCTCGAACTGCTTCAAAACGCTCAGTTTCGAGCGGCGATGAAAAAAGACGAGTTTCTTCGAGAGTATCTTCACCAAAAACAGTTTGATCACTGGAGAACATGGTCAGTCGTTACTTGTGGACTAATTAACCTTGTCATCGGGTTTCACTCTGTCATGGTACACTAGGCGTGATCCTGCTCGACTGAATGCGACGAACGCGGCAGTAGATGCACAGGTACAGCAGAATACTCAAGAAAGCCAAGATGCCAATAGTACAGTCGTTCCGCTCTAAATGGCGTTGAGCCGGAGCGCGCGTGGGGCTTGGATACGAAGGACTTGCCGTTCGCCAGTATAGAATCTCTATAAGTAGGTAGTACAGGTGTTGACAATGATAGCGACTTGAGATGATGCTAAGTAGAGATTTGCAAGAACTTGAGAAAGCATGCTTGGATCATGATGCCGTCAAAGTAAAAGGCTCAATTTTATTTTTCTCACGTTGTGACATGTCAACTTCAGAAGCTTCATGGCTCGACCACCACACAGAAATGGACTTTCGCTGGACGAATCGTTGACACTGTCTTCGCCTCAACCAGAACGATTCAATGAAGAAGCTGTATATACAGCTTTAGACGGCCATGCTCATCTAGCGTCAGTTGAAGAGAAGAAACAACTCTGGCGGAGGAATGCTATATTGAATTCGCTTTTCATCGCTTCATGGTGCGTCATTAGTTTCACCTTTAGGCGGTCTAATCTAATTATCTGGTTCTTGTGCTAAAGGTTTTTCTTTGCAATCTTCCTCTCAGTATATAACAAATGGATGTTTTCAGAATCACACTTCAATTTCCCCTATCCTCTATTCGTGACGACTCTTCATATGGTGGTTCAATTCATCCTAGCTACTCTAGTTCTGAAGATATGGCCTCATCGTTTTAGGCCAGAAAGGAACCCTACCACTGAACAGTTTGGGTAAGCACCGCACAATCTAGTTCAGCCCCACATGTTCACCATGCTGCACGTTTCCGCGTGTGCTCTGGTGTGCTAGGCCTAGCTTTGGCTTATACCAAGCTGCTGATAATATTACCGTTCTTTTCATTTGTTGTGTAGGAAGAGAGCCGTCCCCACTGCTGTCGCGACGAGCCTCGATATAGGTTTCTCCAATTTATCGTTGAAGACAATATCTTTATCCTTCTATAGTATGTGGTGGTGAGATCTGTCTAGTTTCTTGCAGCTAACCTCTCTGTCTTTGATAAAAGCTATGGTCAAATCATCATCATTAATATTTGTTCTTCTCTTTGCTTTCTTATTTGGTCTCGAGCGGTTTTCGTGGAGACTCGTTGGAGTCATACTTCTCATCTGTACTGGAGTCCTGCTTATGGTTGCTACAGAGACCCATTTCGTTCTCGGCGGATTTGTTTTGGTCCTGAGCGCCAGCGGTTTGGGAGGTTTGCGGTGGGCCCTTACCCAAACACTCCTTCAGGATAAGAAAATGGGGTTTAGTAATCCTGCCGCTACAATATTTTGGTTGAGTCCCGTCATGGCAGTAACTCTCGGTGTTTTGAGTATGGCGATCGAAGGCTGGGGTTCCCTTTTCGAGAGCAAATTCTTCTCCAGTGTATCTCATACTCTGAGAACCATTGGGTTCCTGGTTGCGCCTGGGGTACTTGCGTTTTGTATGGTTCTTAGCGAATTCTAGTAAGTCACGACAAACTCTGTTCATCGATGGTCATCTGTTTTACTCATGGCTTGCTCAGCATTCTTCAGCGTGCCGGCGTAGTACCAATGTCCATTGCAGGAATTGCCAAAGAGGTCGCCACCATTACGATATCCGCGTGGTTCTTTGGTGATGAGCTGACGCCGTTGAATATCACTGGTGTTGCTATCACTGTTTGCGGTACGCCTTGGCCTTATATGGTTTTTTAAGTATGTCCGCCGACTTGATTTGCATCTTGCATTTAGGTATTGCCTTGTATACTTATCACAAGTATCAAAAAAGTCTACACTCTACAGTCCCTCTGGACAGTCATGGAAACCCAATACTGGCAGAGGACGCCCTAGATGCACCGAGCGGCGATCGCGGTTACCTCGTCGAGCTCGATGAAACTGCGCGCTTAACGGCTGGACGGGAGAGCGACGAGTTGAGCGTCGTAAGTGGTTGATTACGTTGCATGACAGAGAGATTTGCTTGATGCTATGTTTCGGGAGCACAGCAGGATGAGTCAAGACACTCACGACTGATATTCTCCGCCGAGGAGTATGAAGGGGAAGGGAGAAGATTCGTGAAAGATGTGAGCACATCCGTAGATTCCGGCCCCACGCTAGAGCACGGGCTACAAACGACCCTTTCATCCACCGAGTAGAAAGAGACTGGGATCAAACTAAAAAGTTATAGAGCGAGCTGCTATTATTGGAGATGCTGCGCACACGGGTTAGAATACGATTTTCAAAGGGGGCCTGAACTGGTTTGCAGTGTCCCTTGGGTGATATGCTGTATTGTACCTGACAAACCGAACGGACAGAGTCACAGATTGATGGACAGATGAAGCGAGTCAGTTCAGCGATCGTCATGTTTCGTGCGCATGTGGGCGCAGCTCGGGTAAAGCTTTTAGGGTGACGTACAAGGGAAACTCGTTGAAGGAGCACCTTTGGTGTGGCCGCTTGTGAGCTAGAAACTGGTTGTGAATTAGTTGTGAAACTGCTCGGATACGAGCTGTTGAGAGAAACGAGACGTGTTGAAAGGTTGCCATTTGAAGAATGAAAGATCCGAATGTGTACCAAAAAGCACGGTTGGCAGGCGCCCTGCCAACGAGACAAGAAAAATGAATCAAATTTTTTCTGATATTATTTTGCCAGAAAATTGCTAATCTTGTATGATTTCTGTTACGGCCGTGACTCTCGCAAAATTGGGCCTCGAGGTCGAGTGCTCCATAAAAGCCATCTCTGCCGGTCATCGAATCCGCTTTTCCCAATGGACGACTCTTTCCAGTTTATCATCGAATCTCCTCAGCATGCTCAGGGCCATAAGAAGCGCCCTCGTCTCGTCACTTCTTGTGATAACTGGTTAGTGGCGTTCTCCTTCTTTTTGTCTTTTAACCTCTTAATTTCTTTGCAGTCGTCTTAAGAAGATAAAATGTCTCCAGCCTTCTCCAGAGACAAAGTGTGAGGCATGCAAAGCTGCAAAGATTCCTTGTCGTTTCCGTGATAGAGAACGCTACTTTGCTGAGCGAAGTCGCGCTATTGCTGGGCCTAGTGCTGCGTCTAATTACAGTAGCAGTGAACAGAGGCAAGTGCCGATTCCTCTTCCACGCGTTTATCCCCTTTCTCATTCTTTTTCACCAGATCCGATGGGGTCTCGTCTCTCGATGCCTTTTCGGTAGCCTCCACTTCCTCCAGTCCTGCGCTCTCGTCTTACTCTATTTCTCGCTCGAATTCGCGTTCACCCAAGGCAAGTGGCATTGTGGGTGCCGACGATGGCGGCAGTGTGCGATATTCCCCCTATGCCTCGGATCCCCGTCGTTCAATAGATTATTCACATCGGTGCGTCTTGCTTGGTTTCTTCTAGTTTTTGTGCCACGCTGAGCTCATTCAGACATTCCTTGCCTTACAGTAGCTCCGCACGGCCAAGTTCCCTCGGCTATAATTCCATGTCTCCCAGTCCTGGCCCTATGATGTATCATTCCCGCTCTCAATCCACATCCCGTCAAGTGCATCTTTTCGATCCCGATTTCCCGCAACATCCCGCTTTCAGTTTGATGACTGATTTCATCTTATTATTCTTCAATAATCTTGGGCATGAATACTACTTTATTATCTATGAAGATGTCTACCAAGAGTTCACAGCACGTAAAATGTCGCCAGGCCTCGCCAACTCTATAGCCGCATTCGCCGCAAGGTAAGGAGTTGTATTCATGATGGCACGGTACATCAGGGCTTACGGACATCCGCTCATACATAGCTATTCTACAATCCCTGACCTTGCTGTTCGGGGGCTACATAATGTTGCCGAAACCTATGCTAACGCTGCCAAGGTTAGCTTCCACGGTATTCTTCGGTGCCGTGGCTGATAGATTACCCTTTTTTCAGTCAAGTGTCAACAGTATTCTTCACCTATCAAGCATAGACACTCTACATGTTCTCATGTTGTTGACTTGGTTTGAGTACAGGGCAAACAGGATGGATGGCAAGCTAGGATCTCACTTATGTTTTGATCAATCCGTGCTAACCGTGATTCACAGGTTTCCGACATTATGCTTCACTAGTCCAAAGGATGTCCACACAATTGCGCATGGCAACACCAAACGGTACCCTCGTCAGTGGCCAGGGCCATGACAACGAGCGGCAAAAACTTACAATGAAAGGCTTGTACCATATACAAATGACCGCAGCACAACGTGTGTTTCCGTCCATCACCGTGCTTCCGTGTACTGTGCTGATTCATTCCATTCAGTTCGTTAATAGATTGCTTGAAACCCGCGTATTCCGTATAGGATATGTATAATTTGACCGTCGTATTTATACCTTACACGCCCAATTATTAATACCAACTTTAATAGCGTCGAGCTTGCATCCACTCCTCAATTGAGTGGCGGCAAATCCGTACCGTCATGAGGGGGAGTATTGCAGTGTCTTGCCCAATAGTAAGTATGTATATTTTTGTACATATGCGTCCTGCGCACCAGAGCACTCCCAGTTATAAACACAGAGACAAACTTTAAACACTGGCATCTACCATGTCTAGGGGACACAATCAGGGTACAAGTTTGAAGCTGTTCAGGTAACTTGCTCCCACTTTTGATTTATTCACTCTCTAGCCCGATGGGGTTACGGTCTTTGCGCGACGTGCCAGAGAAAACTAATACACCCGCCGTTTTCAAATGTTACAACACAATTGTCTGCTGCTTTTGTACGTACCTGTTTTGAGCATCAGCGTGCTAATACATAAATCGCAATGCAGCAATGATTGTTCAGATTCTCAATTTGAGTCGCCTAATAAGATATAGTCACGTGACCTTCTCAATGAGTCATCGGAATCTAGGCTTTTGAGTCCTCTGACCACTAAGACTTGCAGTTGTTCTGACTTTTAGTCTCTGATACCATCTCTACATAGTCAAGGAGCAGATCCGTGATATTCTCCAGTAGGAATAGTCTGTAACTTGGCCAGAAAGACATATGTCGCCACCAGGTCGCTACTATTCATTTGCCGGCAGCAATTAAGTCAAATGTCCATCTTTCTTCGCACACATGTCATGTTGCGCTGCCACCATCCAACTCACGGGGCGCGAGGCCTTTGAGTAGACTACCGAGAGCCTTCAATCCTTCTTTCAAACCATCAACACTAACGGCGGGCTAGTCTTCGTAGTCTAGCCGGTGTATAGTTCGCCATCCTTTTCTTCATGTCGAGCTTTCTCAATGAGAACTCGTATTCCATTACGGCCTATTTGCGTGTAGCTTCTCTAGCAGTGGCGTCATACGAGTGAGTGCTGATTTTTCGTTTATATCTCGTCAGAGATCTGATGGATAAGTGTCAGTTTTCTTCTAACGTTACCATCTTCGTGGAGGTTTTATCGCTCGCAATGGAACGCACCACGATTGACGTAGGTGTTCTGTTCAAAAAGCTGTTCTGTGTGAGCTGACTCATGTTTTCTAGCGTATCATCTATACTATTCTTTCTAATACAGTGAGATCTCATGTTCTTCTTCGATTGTCTTGTCTCAATGCAATTGTGATAGGTTCACAAGTATCTTGGTGCTCACAGTATCAAACGTGGGCTACTTTTACTCCCATTTCACGGATGAGTCCTGTGCACGATTCTATATATTACCTTCCATCTTCAAAGGTAGTGGCCATTTCCCGGCTGCTGAGGGACGCAATCACTGATAGAAGAACAAATGCAGCATTGCAGTCTTCAGTTTCCCAGACGATTCTTGGAGTTCGGTGCGTGACTATCGATCTTGGTTGCTATGTCCCTGGGTCCTAACTCACTTCTAGGGCATTCAATCTTTCACGCCGTTCACGGACAGTTGGCCTCTTTCTTGCCCTCTTGTACATTGTCGCGTGTGCTGTGAGTGCTCTACCCCTTTTCTTTCTATGCCACACTAACCCCTTCAGCAGTTAGAGTGGACAACCACCTTGTACAGACGGCAACGTGAGTAGTAAAAGCTCATGATTAGGCTATGTTTGACCCATCATCTACAGCTGTTCGTGATCCCAATTTTGTACGTGATCCAGGTCATCATTTCCGGATAGTTTTTAAGTTGCCTGCTCCCCCTTTTTTAGGGAAAGTAAGATGCACGGCTAAATTTTTTGACGATCGTCGACTAAGTTCCCTCCTGAAGTTGTCGGGGCGTTTTTCAGATTCAAGTTTTAGGAGCCTGGATTTATTATGTCGTGGCTATTATCTATGACTTGACTACTACTACAATTTCTGTTGTATACCTCTTGCAGCACAAGCTTGCTTCTAGCTCTATGTATGCTCACTCACCTTCGTTTTTATGCTGCATACTGACATTCAAATCAACTAGGTTCTCAAGGATATTTAAAATGTGCGTGCTTCTCGGAACTCGTCTCAACTTATACTCATCCAAGCTCACAGAATGTTGTACGATGGAATTGGTTACTTCACAGCACTTACAGGTATTTGCATTCTGATTCATACCCATCATTCGGACATCTCTCAACGTTTGGAAGCTGTTAACGTTCTCAATCTAATAATTTATCGAGCGAGCCAGGATATACAGGTGAGCCTACGTCCGATGTTCTGGCATGAAACAGCGCTTACCGTTCATTTTACACAGACTGCTGCGTGAGTGGCTAGCACTTACGATGAGCCCTACAACTCACAAACCAATGCAGCGCTTCGCTCGGATATTGTGTAACATGGATCATGTCTCAACGTCTCCTTATACACCTTCATGGTATGCAGTTCGTTGTCCTCTGATATGCCATCCGTCCCTCAAACACTTTCGTTAGAGGCCTCCCTGGAAAGGCGAAATGAAACCATTAGCTCAGCGGTCACCCTATCTCAAAGCCTCCGCTCCGCTCGCGACGTGAGCCGCGCTGTTAGATCACAGTTCGAAGAGAAGAGCGGGTTGGTCAGCCTGGACCTCACCATACCTGACTTTGATCTGGACACGCTGGAATCTGGGCCAGACTGGCCGGAGGACATTAATGTTCAGGTCAGGATCGAGAAAACCGTTAAGGTGGAACGACGTTCAATGGCTGTTTACGAGTTGGAGAACTACTCTAACCATTCCAGTTCCGCTACGAGCCATGATCCGACCGCGTCTGTAGTCCGGTCAAGGCATTGACTGATGCTGGTGGAACACTGCTTCAAGTTGCTGCACACGGACCGGTATACCGTTTTGGTCGGTGCCTGTGCACGAAACAGCGAGCTCGGCGCTACCCTCTGGGGACACGCACTGGGTAGGATGGAGGACTTTCAGCGTCCTCTGCTCTTTTGCGGACAGGAAAATGATTAATCAACAAGGGTGTTGTGACTGCCAAGTTAATAGAGCGCCGCAGAGGGTCCAGGAACCAAAATGATCAAGGGCCTAATTTTTGCATCCTGTAAAAGCCTGTAAATCAATGAGTAATTAAATCCGGAGAAGCAATAAATGCAGTGCGTTTCAGGTTTCGTCAGGTTTCGTCGCTAAGCGGTAACTGCTTGCGGGACAATTGAATTCTTGTTTCCGGTCTCCCGGGATCCGACTGAGCTGCGCTTCGTCCGAGTTCGGTGAGGTTCGGTGACTGTGGCGGTACTGGTCCTGATACTGATGATGGCGATACACACACATATCAACAGCTCGAGGAGCTGCCATGAACGAGTTTTCCACAACTCTACTATCATCTTCAACGTTGACCGTGAAGATTAATCCCGGACGAGCAGGCCTCGGACTCGTAACTCGTTAATTTCTTCAATTCACTGCTCCTTATTTTATTTATTCACGAACTTCACGATGTCTGACTCTACTATCACGCTGCCGAATGGGTCCAAACTTCTTGTTCAGGCGTCCTATTCGTCTAAGGAGTTGCACGGTGTCACGGTAAGCAGTGTTTTGCTTCCAAGTATTCGTGCAGCTTTCCCTAATTCTCTTCCTTTCTGATACAGTTTCTGGTCGTCGTTTCATGCATTTCGCTATTGGCAGTTGTTGGTCTTCTAGTGGCAATTTCAGTGTGTTATTATATCCTTTGACCCATGAACTTATCTAATGATCTGCCTTAAGATTTCTGCATTCAATACGAGGGCATCAGAAGACAGACATTTGTTCGTCAGAACCCATGTCGCCGCTTACTTTGTGTCCCTTCTGTTGTGTGATTTTTCGCAAGGTATGTACCTACGCTTCTTGTTCAAGAATCTTGAAAACTTAGATATCCAGCCATTGGATCGATTTTCAATGCTCATTGGGTGGCTCTTTCGAGGGTTGAACTGGGAGATCTCTGTACGACGCAAGGTTGGTTTRGGATCTGCAATGGTACTATCTGTTGGTGATTCATGATCCTGTGTATTTCACAGGTGTGTTCAAACAAGCCTCGGATGTAGGAAGTGCACTGTGGACCTTCGTAAGTCATTAATGTAATTTCTGCCTGTTCAGCGAGTAAATGACGCCCGAACAGGTCATTGCATTGCATACCTTTTTCCTATTGGTCCTAGAGTCCAAACCGAATCGCTTCACGCTCATTGCTTCACTCATTGCTGGCTGGTCTGGTATATTCGCGATAGTGATAGCCGGACCTGCTGCACTTAACACTGTTGAGCGTGGTCCTTTTTGTACGGTCATGTCCTCCCTCTAAAATCATTTCTTTACTTACAATATGTACAGTCGGGATCTCTGGCTACTGGTGTTGGATTTCCGAAGGATATCCGGTGGAACGAATAACGTGCGTGATAGATCCCTCTGCCTCGGACTTGCTCATTGACTTTGGACCTGCCGTGACAGACTAGACTATATGTTTGTAAGTCATTCATACGACAGGAATCTGTTCTCTTCTGACTAGGTTTAACACAGATGTTCATAGCGGCCTTCCTCAGCTTCCTTTTGTATACCTTAATCTTCTTGCGTCTGCGGGGCAACCTCGTGATCGATGGCTGGAGAATGCGTTTTCGTAAAACTGTTTCTGCAGATGATCGGCCTCCAGATAAATCCAACGACAAAAGCATGATGATTGCTAAACAGATGCTTCTGTGAGTCTTTGCAATATCCTTGGTTGTTCTTTGTGCTGACACAGGCACAGATATCCTGTCAGTATCAATAATTCTTCAAGTTTACAATCACTAACGCGAGGTTAATGGCTACAGATAGCATACAGTATCATCATTCTTCCCATTGCTGTATCCAGGTTCAGTGCCTGGTCCGGTCATGACGTGCCGTTTGAAGCAACGGTATTCTGGTGAGTTGCAATCTTTTTCTCTAGGATTCATTCTGATGGTTACATAGCGAGACGATTTTCCTACTATCTGGAACAGTCAACGTCACCCTGTTCTGCACTACACGACGCATTCTTCCGCCTCAATCACTGGCCATTAGGTCACTGAGTATCAGAACGCTTCCAATTTCTCGTCCACAACTGGTCGAGCCAGAGCTTGCTTCTACCACTTTTGATCCTTATTACGAGCCCTCGATCGTGCACGGATATGGATATGGCGAGAACAAAAAGGAGGAGGATTACAAGCGAGCCAGTGGTAGTACCGTCGCAGACTCCGCCACTGCTGTCTCGGTGCCATATGAGCACACCGTAGCTCCGCTGCAGATCCGAAAGGATTTATCGCGCGTTTCTCGAGCTACTCGTGCCTCTCGACGTCCCGACCATCTTCCAAATCTTGTGGTTGACAACCGGATGACAATGGGGGGTGAAAGTGTCTATGACCTCTACAATCCTTACGAAGAGGATTTAGAGAAAGGCAGTCCAGAATCCTACAAGGACGTGAACCTGAACTCTGCTGACGGATACCGTTCGGATGACAGTCACTACTCCGATAAGCCATAACTTGTGAGTTTTCCACTTTGAACAATATATATCAATACTTAGTGTAATTATTCACAATCATAATGTATCCTACAGTGAGCAGAAGTTTCGAATGACAACTCGAGAAGTAATGTTTTCTCATCGAACTTAAGCATCAATTGAGCTGTGGTATCATCTAACTCCAGGGTAAAGTACCGCTGAAGAGGGTATTGCTATCGTCTGGACACCAATCCAAGAGATCTCTCAGCTCTGGAGACGATGTGTAATACGAGTGGAACCTCATATGAGGATTCCTGGATTTTCGTTTGGACAAAAGATCCGAATGACAACCGTAATAGTCAGCCGTGTAGGGCAAATACCCATTCATTTTCTGTAATGAAAAGATATTAGCATTGCTATAGACGTCTGAGGCATAATCAGCTTACTTCGCCCTGTTGTGCAACAAGAGCTTCCTCATTTTCAGGATCGATACCAATGTAGTTGAATTGCTCCTTGGGCCAGCGAATAGCAGCACGATGGAGGTCCATGAAACGCTTTCGTTTCATCTCGTAGCCAACTACGGTTATTTTCTCTGGATAATTTCCAGTGTATTCATGAAAACGCGCTATTGAAAACAGAAGATTCTGGAATGAATCCAGGGCATAGTTTTCGGAAGTTGCACGAATAGCATGAGCGGGTGAGGTGGTTCGAAAGACATTAGCCTGTAATGCCAGCCGTAGATAAGATTCTCCTTCAGTAGTTGTGGTTGATGGTCGAGTTTGACCGCTATGTAAGTGCATTGAGCTTGATGATCTGGAAGGCTCAAAAATGGTTGACGTACCCGCTAAAAACGACAAGGGAGCGGTCGTCCTTTAGGGATAATTCTGCTCTATGCTCAGAACGTCAGTTCAATAGAACAGATTTAAGAGTGTAGATGACGGCTCACCCTTGCGATATGTGCTGGAAGAATGCTTCGACACGGCCCCCCTTTCTCTGGTAAGATTCAAGCGTCCATAAGTCCTCGTCTAATCTTGCATCTGCGGACGCTCCGTTCCAAATGGCGTGCCCCGGTATTACTATAAGATGGTTCAATCTCGATGCAGCTCTGCTTCTGGAGATGGTTGAGAGAATGCTTCGGGGAGGGACATGATACAGAGAGCTCGGTGAACCGGTCAACCAATGCTTCAAATTGAAAAGGAATGAAATGGCGGTAAAGAAGGCCAATAGAAGTACACCGAGGTTGGTGACCCTTGCACGAGATAAAAGAACATCGAGCGGTTTTCTTCGAGGAAGTGTTACATGTCGTCGAAGACTTCTACGCTTGAAGGTAAGAGATACAGGTGTAGGTAGCATAAAGAACCTAAGTCCTAAACAGGAAATTGGGAATTCGGTGTATATGTGGGTTTACTATTCAATGATCAATCTGGAGTCAATGTGGGTTTGTCCATAAGTAAAGTTTGACCCAGGCCTGACCCACTTAGAACGTACGGTGACACTGATAGATAAGTATATGTAATAAATATGTCCACGTTTCCTTCTTTTCCATGGAAAACCTACTCCCCGAAAAACCCAAGCAGTCCGTGTGGGTCGTCACTGGAAGTACTGGCTTCCATGTCTATCTGCCAGGACTGCAGCCGAATTTTCATCAGCTCATCCCACAGTAGCGTTGGCGCCTCGTCGTGCTTTTTCAAAAACCCTCGTATGTGTCGGAGCCATTTCTTAACTTGCCAGAATCTGGCCTCTAATCTTGTTGTTTGCGAGGGTCGTGATTCAAACGGTGGCAGATTCTCTTGGTATGCCATCAGAGCCACTTGACCGAGCCAATAAAATGGGAGCGCTGCGTTATGGTTAAAGGAAAGCATGGGCTGAATAGTAGAGGAAGACTTACGACTGTGCATGAATGGAGGCTCCTCGCCCATCATAACCTTGACATTCTCGGGGCACTTCATCCAGACCTGCAACCAATTGTGCAGAGCGAATTGTACGTTATATATCTCCTGATTTATTACTTCGCTGTTTCCTTCGACATTGTCACAGCCGCACGGCATACGACTTTCACAACAGACAGTGAATAAGCGACGGAGAATACAGTGTATCAAAACAAAGTGTCCGAACGGTGATAAAGGAATTGGATCGGTCAGCAAACGGGGTTCCGACACTAGATTGACTAGCTGCGGTAATTGTGGTCCTGCGAGTCTCGACTGCATTGAACCGTAAGGCGAGTCTTCATGCAATAGAGTCCACCATTCTGACGACGTCTTGGCGTTCCATAACTCGTTATCACAAGGCAAATCGATCTTGATCTCTGAGCTTTGGTACGAAGGAGGGAGTGAGAAGAAGATACAATGACAGCAATCATGAAGGTACGACAGAAGCAATGCGCTGTGTCTCTCCATCGTCAGTATGCTGAGCACACAACGTTAAATTCCTTCTCTCACCGTTTTGACATTTCATGCAAAGCCCACTCATGCCATTGTTCTTCTATTGCCAGATGACTATAGTTTTCCAAGGACCAAGACGCAGTCTTCGAGATAAACTGCGAACGTCGGATCATCTTAAGACGATAATCAGGCAAGTATTCATAACTTTTAGGCTACACGACGTGCTCACCATAATTAGCATACCTACGAGCGAAATTGAATCAGATACGGCCAGGGTCTGAGTCAAAAACAAGAGACGAACCGTGATAAAGGCTGGAAGATGCTCTTTGCTCAGAATCCTGGTGAAATAGACCAATAGTGTGTAGCAGAAGCACAGCCAGGATCAAATCCAACAAATCAGAAGAGTTAGTGATATCTTTAGCCTTGAGTTTAAGGCGGATCAAACGGTCAGGATCATTTTTTGTATTACAGCGAATTTAGGGGCTCACGAGTTCATCTGGCAAGATCTCTCGCGATGCAGCCAACGTATCCGTGATGAATGTCGACGCCCTTCTTGTTTTAACATAGACGGCACCACAAGCTTGCATCGCACTATTCAGTAGTGGCGATTTTCCCTCTGACGTGAATGTTGGTGAATGTGCCATAGGGATTTGCTCCAAGAATGCGGTGAAGAATAGGTGGACTGGGGCCAAAAAGGATGAGAAGAGGATAAGTTTCTTATTGAAAGAAAACCACTCACGGTAGTGCTGACGTTCTGCGTCATCTGGCTCATTACCATTCACTATACCAAGCGACCGAGGTGTTTGTCTGATATTACTAATAGCAGGCTGCAGCGAAGAATGTGCAGTGTAGGCGCCTGGTAATGGGAAGGGTTGTGACACAAGGTGGTTTTTATAGGGCACCTGTCCCTGAGGCTGAGGAAGTGAAAACAGGTAGTCCGTCATGGTCTGATCAGTTGCAGACGAGTCAGAACTCGTCGGCTCAGACGAAGCACTTTCGTGCTGGGAAAACAGGTCGCTGAAGAACGGTTCGAACATATCATTGTTATACAGAGAAGTCAAATGACTACCGGCTGGCACCTGCGCATCCGTTTCTGTTGCAGTATGGGAGGGAGTGGAGGAGTGGTAGTTTGAAGAAGGCAAAGACTGATGATCTGATAGGATAGTAGGGCCCCGTCTAATGATCTCATGCATCAAGTCCAAACCATCTTGAAAAGGACTGGCATGAGCAACGTGTGGATCATTAGAGGCATTGGGGGGGAGGGTAGAAGATGTACTGGCTTGTGGAGGTTCTCGTTGAATAGTCCCAGAATTAGATGGTGTATGAGCAGCAGGCCTTCTTGTTCTCGTGGCATAGACGCACTCTTTCCCTCTAGAGGCGCACTTGGAGCATGGGGATTGACGGTCGCATTTTATTTTTGACTCCGTACAAGACACGCACGACTTGCGACGAGAATGACCGGATCTGTACAAACATTCATTATTATAAGTACTCCTAGCTCAATGCTCATACGGATGAAAGTACTCACTCGTTGCTGCAACCCTTTTTATGCCTCGATAGTAAATCACTCCGCGTGAACTCGGCGCCGCAAATCTAACATTGCAATGAATCATTCTGCCTGCACGGAACCGAATTAATTCTCACGTCGCAACAGTAGAGCCTCTCGTTTGTATCTGCAGAGGGGTAAGAAAGAAAGAACAGGGCTACAGGAGCCGTACGCACGGTTTCTAAGATGCCTGTTCAGATGAGTAGATCTGGTGAACTTGGCGGGACAAAATGGGCATAGTTTCGTCTGGGGTAAGACTGGCATATTGCCTTTGTGAGAACGCATCTTGGAGAGAGAGCCATCTTTCTTCCTGAACTCCTGCGGTTGATTTGGTGAAATGGGACGTGGAACAGCGTCAGTTGCCATGAATTGAGTGAGGATGATAGAGAAAGAATATAAGATTCAGTATGTGACATAGATTGTATGACTAAGTAGGTCATAAACTATACCCGCGGAGCACGGATGCACTACTCTAAGCGAAGACACCCAAACGTCTATGTACTTTCATCTCCTTCCTTCAAATTCTCTCTTCAATGCCCATCTCACTGCTTCTTCTACGTCGGGAGCTTCATGAGTCGGTGTGTGTTGAGGGGGTAGCTTCTGAGAGGGGTCAAAAACGCCGGTGTGCACAAGAACAGAGTGCCAGTTGGCTGCATTAGCACCCGCAATATCTGTCCGCATGTTAGTGCAAGTCACTCAAGTAACCTTCCTAGACATACCTGACGCAGGATTATCTGCGAACAGGAAGGATCAGTTTTGTTGACTCTTGTCTGCACAGAGTACACTTACCTCCGATCATGTACCTGGATGAAACGCATTCAGAACAGTTTGAGTAGGAAAGTACAGGCAGACTCACATGGAAGGTAGTTTGCCAGGACCATACATCTCCGTCATCAGACCAGCCAGTACTTTATGAGCATAATCATATGTGGGTGTTGTTGGTTTGCCGTATTGCACATAGGGATATGTGTAATCAGTCAACGCCTGCAAAATGTTAGAAATTTCAGATAGAGATCCATAGCGTAACGATACAAACTTTATACACGGCTTGGAATGACTCCTTGAAGGCGCCTTGTCCCAATCTTGGTACTGGGAAATCAGACTTCCACAACATATCAGGATTGCAAAATACAATATCGATGGGGTTCGCCAGCTGTGTTTGTACATCCACGTAGGGTTTCCCGATAAAACCGCCTGACTGAATGATGTCGCACATAATCTGTACTAGAAAGAAAATCCACGAGAACGGGCACCATCTTGAACCAGGATAGCGTACCATCTAATCCCCAGTTTCGAGGGTCATGAAACACGAAGATCGCCGAAATAGGCGTCTCATAGAAATTTACTGGCTGCTGAATACGGACTTCAATAAGCACCTCAGGTCAAAGCATGGGAAGGAGTTATGGTAGCGTACAACCTCATGAGAAGCATCTATCTCTCTCTGGGTGACGTTTACGAGGGGCCACACCCTAGTAAAAGATTATGAATTTGGAGATTGTTCAAATAATCGGAAATGGGCGTACGTATGATTCCAAGCTATCACGTCCGTCGTCGTATAAGCTTTGAGGAAGCCATAACTGTGATTTTACCGTTCAAAATCTACTTAGATCAACAATAAATAATTTTTTACCTTTCGGCTACTTTACGTATATCGCAAAGCTCGCCTCCTAGGACAAGAACAGGTTTATTTGCATATTTTTCGACAAGATCCTTCAGGATAGTATGAGCTTGAACAATTTGAGACGGAGGTATCTGTATGAATTTAGCAGGGAACTTCTATTGGATTGTCGACCGAAGACACACATCAACATCCAGGCAAGCAGAAAGCTTCTTAGACCGTTCTTGCTCAGTGCGTCCTCCTCCGTTTGTCAGCTATAGGACAGTTCAGCATGGACCTGAGTCGAGAGGAGAGGTCCATACAAGTATATATGGTATCTTTCTATGTTGATCGTTAGCGGCTGTGCTTCATTGTTGGAAGGAAGCAAGGCAAACAAATTATACGGATTGTCCCCTTCTAATAATTTGAGGGCTTTAGGCGCAGCAGGAAAGGCATTAGATCCATTCATCAAGACGCCATCCTTTGGAGTTCCGAATGCAATTGCTACGTTGAGTCAGAAGTTGAGATGGCTTACTGCGAAAGAAACGCACTATATCAAAAGCAAATGCCAAGGGCGGGCGCCTTAATGAAGCATTAGTTTGGAGAGATCTGAAGAGCAGATTTGCATTATTTCGGTGAGTAAGTGTAGACTTGGGAACATTCAGCAAGCTACGGTGTAGCATTGAGAGCCAAGACCAGCACTAAGCGGACCGCCAGGCTCCGACCAGAGCCGACCAGAAGTCACGTCAAGTCACGTCAGGTGATGTGTGACTGTTGACCTTACAGTTGGACTAAGTTCGCTTCCAACACTCACTTTCAGAAGTCTGAAGTACTATGCACCGTACCCCAAGGCCAAATTCAAGCTTGATTGTCGTAATTGCGCCTTATTTCTCTCAATGAACCCTCGTACTAATTCAATTTTATTATTGTCAGATCATATAATATGCCGCTTCCTTTCAAACTGACTGCAACCGCTCTTGAGGCCAACGCCTCTCCATCCGTCTATCTCGAGAAAGGGTCCTACAGAATGCGTGCTCCTGCAACCCGGCCTGTCACTGAGCCGGCTGTAGCTCCCAGCCGTCGTCCTCGAACCGTGAGCTCGGATCGTAACAACATGCATCTCACTATTCTGGTTCTGGTTCTCGCCTTGGCTTGTGTTGCCAGCTTCGGAACTGCATACTACCTGCTCACCACGAGGTGGGCTCCTCTGTTCCTTGCCGTCGATCGTAGCCCAACTGACGAACTTCCTCAAGTCATCGAAGTCAATTCTAATCTGGAGACATGCCCCCAATCCGTTGACCCGCGGGAAAGCTTCCTGGCTTACCTGCCACATAGCGGGTTTCACAACCAGCGTATCGCCCTCGAAAATGCCCTCACTCTATCTTATATGATGAACCGTACTCTCATCGTTCCGCCAGTTCGCCTTGGCGCTAGACCTATACGTTATGTCAACTATGATGCTCTGCACTCTTTCGTGGCCTTATCTGGAAAGGAGAATCTTCAACATTGCTCCAAGCTGCCTGTCAATGCTGTATTACCCCCCGAATGTTACGATTACTTTGACTATACCTACCTATCCTGGGAATGGTTGGTTGACTTCACAGGCATTAAAGCTCGGCAACGACTCGTTTTTCGCTGGAACATGACTGATGCATGGATTTACGACTGCCTTGGGATGACAGACTCTGACGTGCGTATACTGAAAGATTCTGGTCGCTATCATTATCAATTCCTCGACACGATTGGACACGACACATCTCCCGCCAGTGATCAGTACACGGAAGCGTTACATGTTAACTCGGTTGCATTATTCAAGGAAACCCTTCTTCAACTCGGTACACTGTTTGGTTCTTCAAGGCTAAGCCTCAAGACAACCGAAGGTCTTCTAGCTCGCAAGCAAAGTCGTGAGAGTATGGTGTTTAATAATCCGTATCTCTTGCATGTTGCGCACTTAGTGGGAGAGAGCATCGGAAGCCCGTATTTGGCCGCACATGTTCGACTTGGCGATGGGAGTTTCTTGTCCGGTGGTGAAGAGAAAGCCAGACTAACATGGTGGTCTCTCGTGCGTCACACTATGGGCTATTCTGTTAAGGATACACTGGCCCTTGAGCAGATCTTTGCCCCATATTTCCCGTCGTCTCCTCCAACCTTAAAGGTTCCGAAGTGGACTTCGAGGATTCGCAGGGGAACACTCAATAATACGCGCTTTCCTTCTCACTGCCGTGGCGCTTTGCATACGTTTGATCACCTTCAACCTCTGAATGTACCGCTCTATATCGCAACAGACGTCAGGAATCCCCAATCAGACCCCGTTCTTGCACTCTTCTTCAATACCTTCCCTTGCACATTCCACCTTGGGGACTTTTCTCAGCACTTGACGACACTGAATCAACTTGAGAATAGCTATGACGGGTTGAAGCTCGAGTCCTTTCTTCTTCCTTTTCTAGATGCCATTATTGTTGGTAAGGCCTGGCATGCTGTCGGCACGCCTGGCAGCACATTTAGTACTCATGTGACGGATGTACTATGGTCGAAGTATAACGGGTATGAGATCAAAGAAAGGGGATGATATATTGCATGCTAGTCTTTCATTGGTGTGAGTTGATCTTCGAGTTTCAATGTACTGTACAAAGGGGCCCCCAATGATATAGCAGCCCTCAAATATCTTCACATGCATCGCAATTTGGTGATGAAACATAGCCGCACGGCCCAAATCTGATGAGAAACCTCGGGTTCGCCTGCTCGGTTGCGATGTTACAAAGAAACCATCATTTGCATCGCTCGAGCATCAATTCACTTCTCTCTTGTTGATCCCACCTACCCGAGCGCACTGTAAGCTCATCTAAGTACTTAAAGCAAACGCCTGGCGCGATCTTTTCACACTGCCCTCTCCTTGACCGTTGCAGCTGGTCTTGTCGAAATTCCTCTCATTGTTTCCTTAATTTCTGTAAAATATTAAATATGTTGAGTGTTCAGCCCCCGAATGCTACCAAGAAGTTCCCGGCCGAACTTCCCCCTTCTGCTCTTCATCCTGCCACAGCTGCAGCTGCTGGCAAGCCTCTCCTTTCTCCCCGTCCGAACAACAATGGATTTGTAGTACCCCCTTCTCCGCGCTTTGCGGGGGCTGCAGGTGAGCAGGCATTATCGTGATTTGTGGGAGATCTGTGCTGAGTAAATGACGACGCAGGTGAAGGAATCGACAAATGGTTCCAAGACCTCCAGAAATACGAAGCAACTTTGGTACTTATTCGAGATGGATATGTCTAGCATGGGTACTGATTTCTGTGTGAAGGGCGCCATGGCTGCTGCGTCAGAGGACCCGAAGTTCAAGGAAGAGCTGGGCACAATCGAACAATGTTTGATACTTCTTGTCATATCTCAAAAGTTGAAGGCTGAAGGTCTTCGTTGTCTGATAGGGTTCAAGCTTCTCTCTGAATCCGAACAGACAGCATCGCTGTACACGCTACTTCAGAATGTCAACCAGGGCCAGATCAAATTCTTGATGGCTATTCTATCACAAATGTCGGATAATAGCAATACTACTAACACTGGTAAGTTATTCTTCTGGTCTTGTAACAGTGCATAGATAACCTCGTCGACCCTCCAGCTGAACATTCGACTAACAAGCAGTCAGGACGGAGTTTACGTCCTCCGAGCTTGAACATCCCCCTGCCTGGCTCTCCCGCTACACCTCAATTCAGTGCGGCCCCTGCTGACGACAAGGCTAATGCTGCTCAATCTGAGCAGGCAGCGGGAGGTCAGGACTTGCTTGTCAAACCATCTGAAGAGAACAGCTGGGCGRGCATGGTCAATACTCCTCACGACCTGATGTTCAAAAAAGGCAGTGAAGCTGCGCAACAGCAGAACGGTGTGACCGGTCTCCCCGGTATGATAAACCCAGCTTCGGCAGGAATGCCTGGCGGGATGCTTACGCCTCTCAACATGGCGATGCTTAACAATATGGGTTTCTCCAATGAGGCGCAGCTCCTTGCCGTACAGCTCGTGATGAGTGGGATGGTACAGCCAAATGGGGCCATCGCAACACCGAAGTCGGCAACCCAGCATCGACAACAGCATTCAAACAAGTCTCATGGTCATCAGTCACAGTCCAACAATTGGCGCTCACCTGCTAGCGCTCGATACCCCGGTAGCGCTCTGAGGAGCAGTGGGCTGAGGAGTAGTGGGCTGAAGACCAGCGGACTAAAGAGTGCGTCATCTATTGGTAGCATGGCTACGCCAAAGGAGGACGACATCGATCCGGAGCTGCTCAAAGACGTGCCTGCTTGGTTGAAGAGTCTGAGACTGCACAAGTACACTGACTGCTTCAAGGGTATGACATGGGAGCAGATGGTGGAACTCGACGAACCGACATTAGAAGCCAAGGGAGTGGCTGCTTTGGGTGCTCGAAGGAGACTCACCAAGACATTTGACAACGTGAAAAGGAAAATGGGCATGGAAACTACACCCAGTGTGCCTGCTACCGCTGCCGTTGAATCGAAACCGTCTCTCCCAAACATATCGCCCGTGGAGCTCATCGTTCCTCATAGTGCGGCACCAAGATTCTAAATATTGTTGCGACATGTTATTAATCTTCCTCTATATCTGCTGGCTTTTTTTCCCACTTTGCTCGGACTCATTTATATTCACATGTTCAGAATGGTCACTCATCTGTAATTGTAGTAGCACATTGCATGGTATCTCCTATATACTATTACATTATCAGTACTAATGATTCTTCATTCGCCTTCTCTTTGTTAATTCTGGTGGACTCGGAGTTACTTAGAATTATGGCGTAGGATTAGTGCTGGTCGCTACTGCATGAAATAAAATTTATTCACTCCCAAATGCTTGCAGCGGATACCATAGTTCCTTCGGTTGAGGGCGGCCCGAAAACTATGATTAGATTCTTTATCATCAAGCTCTGTTGTGTGCAAAGGAATAATCTATACTTGAACAATCCACAAGGATGGCTACCATCGCTGTCATTGCGGCAGGTGCTATGGGCTCAGCAGTAGGCCGTAGGCTGGTACAGCACGGTTGTGCTGTATGGACCAATCTTGATGGCCGCTCCGAGGCAACTCGTCGTCGAGCAGCGGAATGTGGGATGAAGGACGTACCGCTTTCGCAGATCGCTGATGGAGCCAGCTATCTTCTAAGCATCTTACCACCAGGAGACGCGTTCTCATTCGCTGAGAAGTTCCTGCAAGTATCAAATGCAGGCAACAAGGCTAGGACGGAGCCCCTCGTGTTTGTCGATTGCAACGCCGTCAATCCTGTTACTGTGAAGAAGATAGGTGCATTATTTGCGCAGTCATCGATTCCAGTACATTTCGTGGACAGTGGGATCATTGGAGGACCTCCGAAAGAAGGATACAATCCAACTTTCTATGCTTCAGCAGCAGACGAGAAAGTGCTGGGCAATTTTGGCGGATTGTCCAAGTATGGGCTAAAAATATCGCTTTTGAAAGGCGGTGAAGGAGTTGGAGATGCGAGCGCTCTGAAAATGTCATATGCAGTGAGTTGATAAAGCAGATTCAACGAGGTCGCATACTTACGTAGCTGCAGGGGATCACAAAAGGAACGACGGCAATTATTACGACAATGATACTAGCAGCACGAGCAGCATCACCAGCGACAGCGGACGCACTTCTTAATGAGCTCAGTATTTCGCAGCCTCAAGTAGTGCGCCGGGTGGTTAATGGTGTGCCGTCTATGCTTCCCAAAGCATATCGGTGGGTGGGTGAAATGGAAGAGATAGCTGGATTTGTTGGAGAAGGAGAAGGCGAGACGTATAAAGGAATCGCAAAGCTGTATTCGAGGATTGAAAAGTCGTTGAAAGAAGAAGGGGAAGATATTCAGTTCTTGAAGGAATTTGTAGAGAAAGCGAGTAAATTGTAATACATACTAATAGCAAGTAAACAGAATTTGTTATGCATTGTATTGTATCCCCTCCATTCCATCTCTCTTTCTTCCTCGACTTCCACTGACCACTCATCCCTTTTTTCTATTCAAATACATATAACTGTGGCGAGAACAATTCCAATCAATCATTTTTAGCAGATGTCTATGACGGCTGAAACTCCTTCGTCCCCGTCAAATTCGGCATCTCAGCATCTTTCTCGTCACCCATCCTCTTCATCTATCAAGGGAAAGTCTCCAGACCACGCCTCTCGTTCTGCAGCCGCTACTCCCCAGAAGTCGAGTCTCAGATCACGTCCATCCAAGAGCTCTATTCCAGGGAGCCAAGAACCTGAAGAGTCCGTGTGGGGTTCTAATTTCTGGGTAACATTAGTCGACCCCCAGGTACAGAATTTATCCATAGCTCAAGTAAAATGAGACTGATTGCTTTGACAGACTCAAACATCCTTTTTCGCATGTCCAGCAACAGGTCAAGTCAGTTGGGACGCACCCGTCGGAAACTTTGTGTGAGTGTTGTCTGTCCAATTTATATGTTTTTGAAGTGACCGTGGCGTTCCAGATTACCTCCAAGTGCTGATGGAGAATGGTGGGAGATAACTGATGAGTCGCGAGGAGGTCTGCCGTATTATTACCAGACTAAGACCGGAGAGACTGTATGGGAGCGCCCAGAAGGTTTTGTAATACCTTTGGGTATACTACAGGTTAGTCCCAGCAATGTGACAGCTCGTCTCCCGTCTCAGAAAGCGCCACAGAACACTGCATTAGGCAGACGTCTCTCAAATCGGTTCTCTCAGTCTATCACGACCGAAGCTGGCACAGGAGCTCCTACTATGTCACAAACTCCAGAAAGGCCCTCTTACCGACGCTCACAGACATTCACCAACGGCCAAGAGGCTCTTGGAGATTCCCAGATCCGAAAATCTCTTTCAACGCAGTCACCAAATAAACCGTCTTTACACACAGGAAAAAAGCAGAATGGTACCATTCGACGGTCAATCTCTAGCGAACAGTACGGAGGATCAACTCGTGCGCACCTCCTTGTCCAACAACTACCACCTATTCCTGCTTCTCCATATGGTACAGACGCATCTGAACCTGCAACTCCGGCTTCATCGCGTCATTCCTTAAACTCTACAAATACCTCGCCCCGACCCAAGTCGCGTCCGAAGACGCCAAATAGCAATGGCAAGAACACACCGACCACGCCGAATGGAAGGGGGACTCCAGACTCGCAAGCCCGTGCACGATCAAAATCATCTTCCTATGTATCGCACAGGCCTCCGCAGCCTCAAAGTCTGAGCGTGGCTGTTGAGTTGTTGACCAGCTCTCAATCTGATAGCGGACAATCAGGACCAAAGCGCACCGCCAAGAGCTCCAAGGAGAGTTCCGGAGGGGATACAGAAAACCTGTCTCTGAAGATACCTTCGACACCCATCTCACATAGTACACCTCCATCCCCAAGGAGACCTATTCCTGCCATACCTAGTACGGGCAATACACGCCCTACCCGAAACGTTTCTGCTCCAAATATCGCCGGGAAGGAGATCAGCGCTCCCATACTAAACCACGGTATACCTATGTTACTTATAGTAGCCTCGATCCTTTTTGACGATATCTTGCTCACGTCCTAGCCGCGACTCTGGATATGAGTCCCGTAAAAGATCGTGCAGCTGGAAAGCCCATACCAGTCGAGCGTCAGGTACCTTTGCATCGGACTCCAACGACAACGTTGAGCACTGGGTAAGAGTCCTGTTCTTCTTCCTCAATGCGTCTCAAGCACGAACCCGCACCTTAGAACATATCCTGCACTTCCCCATGATCTCGCTTCCGACATCCAGCAATTCTCAGAATCCGACTATGCGAAGCAATACTTTTCAAAACATAGCACTGGATTCATCTTCAAGCGACAAATTCCTGTAGCGCAGTTGATGACCTGGCAGAAGGCAAGCGTGTTTGCACCGAGAATGAGAATTAGCAAGTTGACATCCATATTTTAGGCACCATTAAGCTCACCTTTACTTGCTTTGAATCGCTCTCTTCACCGAGATGCGGTGAAAGTGTTCAAAGTGATACAACATATCATGGGTGACCGGGACCGCGATAAGGCAGTTGGTGTGCGCGCACCCTCCGATACTCATGTCTCCACCGTTGCTTCCATCAACGCATCCACGACTTCTCTAGGCAGTTCAATACCTAATAATATATTGGATGAAGAACGATGGCTTCTTGGTGAAGGTATAACCCATGGTGAAATGAGAGATGAGATCTATTGCCAGGTGATGAAGCAGCTCAACAAAAATCCAAATCCGTAAGCTTTCGGTGTTTTAGCATTGGACGAACACTATTGACCCGGGGTAACATGGTTTTAGGGAAAGTGGCTTCAAGGGATGGCAGCTGCTTTGTGTGCTTTTGATTACATTTCCGCCCTCGAAAAATTTTGAAACATATCTACGTTCGTTTATGCAGAAGCATACATCAATCCAGGTGAGCCTCAAGGGTCAGAATTACTATAAGATTCGACCCTGACGTTTGAGCAGGAGGGTCGAGTAGATGTCATGGCCAAGTACTGTCTTCGTCGCCTCGACTTTATTTCCAAAAAGGGTCCCAGAGGCAAATCGCCTACAATAGCCGAGATCGAGACTGCTTCAGTGCGTCTGTCGCTCGTTCTTGTGATTAAAATTTCTAATTTCTTGCTGCCGGCTCACAGGACGCGGCGTTCAACCCTTCAACATTTGGCGAATCTCTAGACGCCATCATACGCCTACAGCAGCGAAACTATCCCCAGCAGAAGATTCCCATTATATTGCCATTCCTTGCCGACGGTATTCTTGCGCTGGGAGGTACAAAGTCCGAGGGTATATTCCGTGTCCCAGGAGATGGCGACAGTGTTTCAGAGTTGAAGCTGCGTATTGATCGCGGGTATTACAATCTGGACGGGGTGGATGATCCTCATATCTTGGCGTCTCTCATGAAGCTATGGCTAAGGGAGCTTTGCGATCCACTCGTACCGGAAGAAATGTACAACGAATGTGTCATGAACTCTAAAGATCCGGAAGCATGTGTGCATATCGTTCAACGACTCCCTACGATCAACCGCAGGGTTGTGCTCTTTGTTATTAGCTTTTTGCAGCTCTTTCTTGAAGAGAAAGTACAAAGCATCACAAAAATGACTCCTGCAAATCTTGCCCTCGTCATGGCGCCGAATCTATTGCGCTGTAATTCAGATTCGACATCCATCGTGTTCACAAATGCTCAGTGAGTCATACTACGTAGATCCCGTATCTAAAATGAAGTGGGCTAATATTTCTGGTAATTAGATATGAGCAGATCTTTGTTTACAACCTTCTCTTGCATCTCAAATGTGGAGAGGCAGATTCTGACTACGCACCAGTGCACGGTCTCGGCGCTGTTGAGCCGTCCCCTGCTCCTAGAAAATCCAAGTCTAGAGCTCGCCCACAAAACCATTAAGTTATTGTATTGATCTACTTCGAATCTAGCCATTCGTTAATTCATAATTGACTACTTACTAATATTATCACTGCTATTCGTCCCTCCTTTCTTGCATCGGACTCCTACTTTCTTGCATCGGGTTAGGTGTTAGTTCATTCTTTCTTGCATCTGGTTGAGTGTTGTCTGTTCCTTGATTCATTCCAATGTATGTATTCTGACATTTCTAGCTACAATTACGGATTACAACTCATGAAATCGTCACACATGTTGTAGATACCCCTTCGTTCAATTCTCAGGTGATTCATAATACCAATATTATGCACTTTTAGACAGGATTATAAGATCTATAAGCTACCTTTTCAAAAATTACTATCTTTTGCGTCCACTCCCAGGCTTTTCCCATTCATCGAATGCCCAGTCATCGCTAGCTTCGTCTTCTTCTAAGGACCTCTTCCAGTCATCCCATCTCCTGGTGTCTGGTGCTGAAGAATCCCGACGTGGCTCCGCCACAAGTTTTTCAATCTTTTCCACCATAGACCACATCTCCCCGCTTCCTAAACTATCCTCTTCAAGCCATACATTGCGTTCACCCACCTCGCGACGCACGCGCTCGATGATCTTGCGTGTCCCCTTGCCGATGTCCACGCCATTGACTATCATTTCCTGCAAGGCATCATGGACACCCTTCAGGTCACGGAAACACGACCATTTAGTTTCGATGAGCTCGTTGTAAGCCAACGTCGAACAACCAAAGACGTAAGAGGCGATAGAAAGATGTCGGGCGTGGTCGAAGATAGAAACAGCGAGATAAGGATCGTGATATTTGTCTCGGAAAGTCCGCATGAGAAGAGCTATGAGGTGGGGATATGTCGGGGATTGCAACATAACATCCTGTGTTGTGCCCTTTTCAAAAGCCTCACGGGAATTTTTTTCGTACTGCTCCGATTCAGCAAAGACTTCTTGCATGGCCCAGACCAGCAGCTGCTGGTCAGTGTCGCACATATCCATCTGCTCCTTTTTACGATCCAGCAACTCGTCTTCCTCCGTCGTCCATCTCATCCTTTTCGAGTACTTACGCAGCTTCCCGAATAGGTCACCAAAGTTTCCCCCCTTCCCTATATCAACGTCCGACTTTGACTGTCCGTCCCGAATTCTCCTTTCGGAGACCGCGTCGAAAATCATGGAAAACATGTCGTCGAACGCGCTGAGTTCGCGTTCAGTCATTTGCTGTCTACGACGGCGAGGTCCAGAAGAACGAAGAGGGTTTCGCAGGGTGTATGGGCGAAGTGGTGGCATACTGTTAATGTCCTTGAATACATGGTCCCATGCGGATTCCTGGTCGGAGAATATTGACTTTGGTTGTGTGGCAGTACTAGAAGCTTGGATGAGAGCCTGAGAGACACGCGAGAAATGTAGGTACTCACGAAGAGTTATTAGACCCTGACTCTGTCACACTAGATGTAGAGTAGCCTCTTTTGCACCCTATACGGCTGGGATTGCAGGCAAGTGAAGACTGTGCAGAGCTTTTAAGACTATGGTTTAATCGTGCATTGGAACTTGAGACCGCAGCGGACGTTCCTATAACTAATTAAACCAAGTTACATGAGCCAAAAATGTAGCTATAGAAAGATACTGAAATACCAGAGAACTTCCGAGCACGACAAAGCTTGTCCGCGAGTTTTCCTGAGCGAAGCATTTACAAGGACAGGTTACAAAACACATTCGCGCCGCGGTCCAAACACGGGCCGCCTGTAAACTGGCTATCTCCGATACCTAGGCTATGTATGGCAATCGTTCTCGAGTCGAGTGCTCTTCGTCTAAGCTCTGTTCTTCACGCAGCTCGCCATCTTTCAAGTATATATTTCACATTACAGGATACAAAACACAGATTTAGTACATACACATGCTATACTCAACATACAGATCGTAATTCCATCCGCTGAACAAATCAAAAGCAATCACTCTCTAGCAGCAATGGTCACCTTAAGAGGAAGGTTCTCTCCTTTGGTCTCCTCGCCTTCAAGAGTAGGTATCATGACGAGACAAGCTTCTCGTCGTAGTCTTTCTAAATCCTTCGTGGGTCCTAGCTCGAAGTTGTTGATGATCTCCACAAGGAGGGACTGGACTTCGTAAAGGGCAAATCTCCAGCCAACACAAGTTCTTATGCCTCCGGCAAAGGTGAGTCTAAAACACCGGAAGCCAACCTTGTCAGACCACAAATATAAGAAAACATTCCTCCGTTATCATCACTCACAAGTTACCATAAACGCCCAGGGTAGGTCCCTTCTTGTCTGATTCCCTGAACCATCTTTCCGGATTGTAGACATCAGCATCATAACCGAAAACATCTTTATTTCTGCATCAGAGAGTCCGAAATTGTTAGTTCCAGCGAGGAAGCGGACAAGAGAATTGACTTGCCTGTTATACGCAGCAATGGAAAGCACGATCTTCGTGCCCTTGGCTATAGGCAACTTGTTAATAACTTCCCCGGTGGAGGTGGTGATTGGCTTCGATAGCGGCAAAACATCATCCCGGCCAACCTGTCGATAGTTTTGATATAACGCGGGATGAAACCTCATGGATTCCTGGAGCAAGCAATTAGGGTTTTATGTCACTGTTAAGTAATTGTGCATATTCACCTTCAGAACGGCGGCCATATAGGTCATGTTATCAAGATCGGCGGGTGTAAAATCGGAGCCACCCCGACTCTGTATAGCCGCTTCAGTCGCACGAATTTCAGCCCGGAGCTTACTCTGCACGTCAGGGTGTCTAGCGAGTTCCAGTAGAACCCAGGTGAGAGTTGTTGCACTGGTCTCATGGCCCGCAAGTAAAAGTGTCCTCATTGAAGCCAGCATTTCTTCTTCGGTGAGTTTGTTCTCCGCATTTTCTGATGCGTTGGCCTTCACTGTGAATGACATCAGGAATGGGAATGCAGGATGTGCCTAACGCGTGGTGTCTTTACCTAGTAAACTCAAAACGTCCTTTCTTCCTTTTCCCTGAGAAAGCTCCTTGGTCTTCATATCAATGAGCGTTCTCGCGACGTCGTTCGCTAATTCAGCCGTGTGGCGAGCATGAACCATACGTCTACTGCGGGAGTACTTGGACAATAGCTGTAGATACCACACCGGCATAACAGTTTGCGTAAAGATGGCTTGACGTGAGGGCTGGCCGAGCGTATCTGACCTAAAAAAAGTATAATATTAGCCATTCGACATAGGTCATAGAGCGCCAACACGAACATCAGGCCGAAGTATGCTTTCATGAGGGCATTGTCCTTCTCTTCTAAGGCGCCAAAATGATAATCAAAGGCCGCTGATGTTTCAAGATTCAAATCACGTTCCCTTGGACAAGATACACCCTATCTTACCTTCTCCGATCGAGTCCATTGTAGCTCTTGAAAGCCATGAGGCGACATTCAATTCTGCTGACTGGTCTGGAGAACTGGCAAGCAAGTCGTTCCATTGCGCGGCAAGCTAGAAGATTTAATGTAAATGCCAGCACACTCGCCTCATGGAGAAAGGAACCGAAAGTCAACATACATCAGAGGCCACACGGCGAAAGATGGGCACAAAAGCCTTTGATTCGGGCGCTGACCGTTATGGTTAGCGGCGAACTCTAGTCGGCGTGAGATGATGCTGATACGTACCCCCGAATCCTGGAAGCATAACTTTTCTCTGTCGTTTATGTATATCCCCTAGACTCGAGCGTGAGTTGAATCACAGCAGGAGGGATACAGAGGAGCAGTGTCTATTACCGTCAGCCCAAAGCAGCCCTCTGCCCATGAGAACCCTGCTAATCTCGGTTCTTTCAGGCCATTTCGGATATGCATATCCTGGGCAAGCAAAGGCGTTAGTTTGTAGGGCAGAAAACCAGATAGCGAGCTCTACAACCAGAAGTGTGGCAAATGTACTGCAGTGCCTTTGGATCTGCGACGACTAGACGATCTTCACCAAAGGCGCCTTTAATGCGGATGATATCTCCGAACTGGCTTTGCCATTTGAAGTCGGGGATGCCAGCCTGGCTCTGGAAAAGCTCGGGTAGATTTCCTGCTCAATATGATTGTTTAGAACGTCCTCTGTAAGCAGATAGTAGTAGACCGACCCAGTAAGAATGACTCCGGCTCGGGGCCTGGGATATGAGAAATGGAGATTCGAGTAACCCGTCTGTAGATCGCATAGACGATCGTAAAACAGGCAAATACACCTAGTAACGCGAACGACTGAAGATTCCCATGAGCCCAACAGTGGAACTTGGCCTCAATGCCTATCTTTGCAAGCGTACCGGGGGGTTCTTGGGTGAGATTGAACGAAGAACTTGTTCGAGCATCGAAAGGTCGTGGTGACCCATTGTGAACTGGGAAAGGACAAAGTAGGTGCGGTGGGTGGAAATAGCATAATACTGGTCTCAAATATAAGTATTGTCCTTTGTAACTGGGGCGTTTAAATTGTTCAAGCGAAGCTTCATGTGATCATTTCTCGTCGGAGGGCAGTGGGAAATTTACCCCATGGCACGGGAATTTGTAGTGAGCGCAGAGGGCCCCGGTTCCAGAGAGACTAGGGGAGTCTCAGTCTAGCTACATTTATACAGCAACTGCCCGGAACTGGCTATCCAGGTACGCGAATCCTCGCTCTATACCTCAATACTTACACAATACGTACTTACTCCAAGTTTCCGAGTAAGGTAATGGAGTCACGTGCCCACGCGCACTGCCGGCCGGAATGACGCCAGCCCAGGCCCGCCAGTTGTTGCTTGCATACCACTCGTATGGACACCTCAACACCTGGGCAAGCAAAAGACTGCCTTTCCTGTAGGATAATCGGTACTGGCACCTTTGCTTCCGTCGGTGGGTATGCTCTCTGGCAGTCGCGAGCAGCAGCTCCAGGTACTCCGTTTCAAAAGCGATTAATGGCAGGTGCTGGAGTGGGTGAGTCTCGTCCCCTTCCTGTTGGATATAGGACACATCTTAATTGCGCGCCAGGCTTATTGATCGCAGGTGCTTTTAGATGGTATAGATAGCGATAGTAAGCAGAAATTTTTTGAAGGTCTCCAGACTCACAGATATACGTTTTCAAGAGCTCGAAAACATGCTATTTTATCACTCCATTTCGAATAATATACACAGCTCAATGTTTCAAACGTATCTTCTTGACGCGTCAATGAATTAGGAATTGGTGAATTGTGCCTTCCTCTTCTCAGCAAATGCGGCCATTCCTAGGAGGCATGTTAGAAATCGTAAAATTCAAAACCGAAACGTCAAGTTGCACCTTCTTTTTGGTCCTTGGTCGCAAACAAACCGTAGAATATCCGTCTCTCGAACCTGAGACCTTCAGCCAACGTCAATTCATAACCTGCAGAGAATTTGAATGTCATATAAAACTGGCATGTCAAATTAACGCACCAGCATTAACCACTTCTTTCGCAGCCTGCACTGCAATATGCCCTTTACTAGCAACCACCTTCGCCATTTCAACTGCTTCTTCTACAACTTTCCCTTCGCCTTCCCCAACGACGCGGCTAATCATACCCCATTGCTCAGCTTCTTGCGCTGACACATTTCGACCTGTGAGCACCATTTCCATTGCGCGCGACTTTCCAATAGACCGAACGAGTCGCTGCGATCCTCCTCCTCCAGGGATAACACCCAAATTGATCTCCGGTTGACCAAATTTGGCGGTAGGAGAAGCTAAGATAATGTCGCACATTAGTGCAAGTTCACATCCTCCACCGAGCTACGATTATTGTTATACATGAAAAGACTCGTAGATATTCGAGAGGCATGCTCACCGCCCAGCCGCTGACTGCTGCTATCACTGGTTTCCTGAGCTTAGCCATTTGAGACCAATTCTCAAGGAAGTTGTTCTTGTAGACGTCGGCATCTGAGTGGATAAAGTTTTCAGGAATAATTCCGCGTAGAGATCTTTGAGATACTGACATTCCTTGTCCTTCATTTCCTTAATATCCGCTCCAGCTATGTGACGTGTCAGGCCTGTCAACAAAACTCATAGCCAAAGGCCAACGTACCAGCGAACGCCTTCTCGGAACCAGTCAAGACTATAGCGCCAATCGCATCGTCTGCATCAGCTTCGAACAGAGCCTTGTTTAGCTCAAGGAAGAGTGGGGTGCTCAAGGCATTGAGTGCCTTGGGTCTATTGAGAGTAATCAACGCGACCGAGGGGTCAGGGCGCGAAGTAAGAATGTATTCATATTGCCCGGTAGACATAAGTCGTACAGTTCCAGTCAAAAACGAGGTTCGTCGAGCGAAAGAGGCGTTCTTGAGTGTTGTGGGAGCAATACGAAAGGAACGAGATATGAAATAGGACATCTATTTCAACGTTGAGAAAGGTCTAATTATTAGTTGACCTTGTGTCTGGGATAGCGACCGCAAGGTAAGACCGGCTTTATATGCATAGCCGTTTGCCTCCGGCACATGGCCAAGTACAAGCTCTATTTACAAAGCATTACCGAACGTGTCCACTGACTGTCTGCTATTACTGTAATCTAGGGAAACGGGGTAGCAGGAAGAAATGGCAGAAGAACCAGCCGCTCGCGGTCCCACTATCAACCGTCGTTGAACATCACGGATATTTAGAATTGCTTGAATTGAATACTCACCACCCCAGATGTATAGTATATATCCGACTCCACCATCTTTCTGGCATCAGATAGACTCTTGGTTTCGTACACAATCCAAGACCCCAGAGGTTTCTTTGGCGCGTCTTCCGACTCAATCGAATCTGGGGTCAACATCATTCCAGCAGCTTCTATAAGGGAACGTCAGTGTATACCATCCACACCGGAAGCGCTCATGATCTGCTGACAGAAAAACATCTCACTTACGACTCCTGACTTAATGTAGGGAGATATTTCTTCAAGGTGCCGAGAGCGCACTTGAAACCTCGGCGAATCTTTGACGTCGGGAGCGTAAAGGATGAACTTGTGCAACTTGGTTTCAGATGCAGCGTGAGACATGGAACGCAACGAGTAGCCCATCAGAGACTTTGGTAGTCGGCCGAGACGATAGAGATTCAACGACATTTTCAGCTCACTGTGGTTGCTGAAAGAGAGCAATAATCCTGGCTCAATCACGGTCCGCGCTCTCGGCATAGCCGGGACGGCGTAGAGTACACAGACTACTAAGTACATTGGGATTTAGCAATTACAAGGTTTAGGGAAGGGGAGTAGCGGGGTTGATTAGCAATATAACGATCTTCTCGCGATCCCACTCGAATGAGAATGCAGAATCAACGTTTTGGCTGAAGGTTGAGGCATGAAGCCGTACTTACCACATCGTTTTTGTAATATACATCTTCCTCCACCGCCTTCCTTACTCTAAATAACAAAGATCAAGACTGTGTCAAAGTGACCGAAGCCATAAGAGCAGCTTACTTGTCTATGGAGTCCGCTTCGCAAATGAAGGTAGAACCAACCATCTTCTGATTCTCCGGAGGTGCATTGAGGGATTCTGGTGTGAGTAGAACACCGCCAACACCTATCGTATCCAAAGCAATAGTTGATATCTGAAAATCGCGATAGCATAGTTCAACGCACGAATGAAGCCTTGAGCTATGTTTGCTTGGGCAGCAGCGATGTGAGTAGCTCTGACTGAAAGACGACGTTCGAAAGTCCCCTCTTCAGTTCTATCAGGGGCGTAGACAAAAAACTTGGGGCGCGCGGGGTTGGACATGATGCGAGAAACCGCACAGGAGATCCAACTAAGAGTTGGTCTTGACTAGCTTGGTGGGATCCACGAAATTAAAGATGGGAACAGATGATCTCGTGCTTTCGCGGCATCGTGAAATCAGGCGCTGTACGAGTGAGATTCTGCCTAGTTAAATTTGGCATCGATGTGTCAGAAAAGAACTTTCGATATTGCGTCAGGTGTGAAAAGAACGCAAGCGCATAAGGATTGCTCCGATCGTCAACTTAGAATCCTTCAGTGGAATCACAGAAAAGAGGATTTGACACAGAGCAAAGTGGTACATACATKGYAGAAGATACRTTCAGGTGTGATGATCGATACATTGTTCGCTGAGAATATGAAGAAGAATCGCRAAAAGCCAGATAGCATAATGTTACGGCTCGGGTAAAAAGTCATCCTCCCACTGAAGGGACAAAGAGCGGAGGAATTCCGGATCATCAAGGGAAGGCTTTGTGGTTAGATTTTCACTGAGAGTCTCTATCTCTTCTGCATACTTCGAGCCTGCGTCCGATATGTGGGACGATGTTGGAAAGGAAGGGACACCGCCATTGACATTCGGAAATACTTCAGAAGGAACAGAGTAATCTGGTAAACTCAATGAGAATTAGTCTGTTTAGCACGTATGAATATTTAGATCCTCACCCGGACGAAATAGCAGATCGTCGTCATCGGAGTCCGAGTTAGTGTCCGATGTAATTTCTGTGTGTGTGGCGGTGAGGGTTRGGGCTGGCGGTACAAACTGCCGAAGGGCTTCTTCTAAACATTGCAGCACAAAGGTAATTCGGGGACGTTTCTTCCATTCTTGCCAGCACATCTCTATGACACTCCAGACCATGTCCGAAAGACCTAGAGGTGTGGCTTCGAGAGGTCGTTCGGGGCGTATGCCAATGGTAATTTTGAACACGACCGTGGCGTCTCGCGAGTATTCGTAGTAGGGTACGTTACCAGCGAATATCTAAAAGTCCATTGAGCCATTCACGAAGCATAAGGAAGATATGCGATCTACCTCCCAGACGACCATAGCGAAAGCATAGATATCGCTCTCTGGAGACAGTCGACGACACTCAGTCTCGTCCGGATGGATGATCTCTGGTGCCATCCATCTCACAGACCCAATAACTTTCGGAGAGTATAATTAGTTAATAGTTTTATGACGAAAATTTGAACTGTACCTTCTGCAGTTGTGGTTATGGCGTTTACTGTGTTGGGATCATATGTCACTGCAGTAAGGCCGAAGTCAGATAACACTGCACATTGACTGTCGTTAATCAGAATATTAGCCTAGAGCCGTGTGAGTCAACGATAAGCCAAGGGTTGTGTATCCTTACTCCTTTCAGATCTCCATGTAATACACCGATACTATGCAGGTATTTCAAACCCTGAGCAATATCGACCAGCTGTGAACTAAGTTAACCGCCAGGAATAAGAAATAGAAGACCGTGAGCACATACGAGTTTCAATCTATTCACATTAGGGTTGAGTTTCAAAAACTTGCTAATATTACCATGTTCCATCCACTCGCACACCATACACAATGGAAACAGAGTCGTTGAGGCACCCAAGAAAGAAAGAATATTGGGATGAGAAAGCTTTCTCCAGAGCACAGCTTCTCGACAAAAGCTCTGTAATTCTGTCAGCGAAAGGAAGAATATCATGTAATGAGCTGGATGACCGTTTGAACTTTCTCCAGATTATCCCTCCCGTAAATTCGTAGTGCTTTCAAAGCTACTCGGCGCCTCTTGTATGTCCCGGACCAAATATCAGCAAAGCCTCCGGACATCAAGGGCTCAGAGCTTGTCTTGCTCAGATCACTGGTGTTTATGATGCAAGAAGACGGTAGTGATCTTGAGCGGCCACAAAGCTTCCGGAGACAGTGTAAGCACTGTGCATGGAAGCGAGACGTGGGATCCGTGTGGTTCATCATCTTCAGAGGAAAACACCTGGTTATCAGCGACATGATTCGATTCACGAGCGGGGAATGTACAAACATTGTCAAGTATATCAATAAAGATCTGAACCTTCGCACCTTGTAACTGAAGGATGGACTTAATCTCGTCTTTCGAAGACAACACAGCTTGAAGGGCGTCTTTAATCTCTTCGGCGTCTTTTTCTTGAAACGAGTCTGATTGCAGGACTAAAAATTTTGTCATGGGCTGTAATGGATCCAAGTCTGTCAAGGAGGAGAGGGTACATGTCAGGGTGTGAACTGACTGATAGTTTAGCTACATGTTCAGGCATGTTGCGTTGATGATGGAGTAACCCTCTCTTAATTTCCCGGTAAGACAGAAGTTGGTCTTTGAGTTCAAGGCTTGTCCACGCTCTAATATCCTTTGAAAGTACTTTATACCATCTGAAAGAAAGTTATACGTCTGTACAAACTAGTATATGCGAGCGAGTACATACGCGAGAATGCTCCAATTTTCGCTAGATGGAGACCATTGCAAGGGCGTGAAATCCAAGGACTGTCGTGCATATACCTCACATGACGATACAAGGTGATCTGAAAATGTCTGCGAGAGTATTTTCAGTACACAATAGGATGAGACACGATATATTGGAAGAAACAGACGGCATAGACTCGGAGAAGTTTCCGGTACAGCTGCAAGTTGAGAAATACTTGGTAGATAGTCAAGCCGGCGTCTTGACTATCTTCCGTACTAGGTTCACTCGAGCCCAACTCGCCAGTGTCCAGAATCGGATCAAAGATGCTATCCTGTACAGAGAAAGCCTGAAATCGCGGTAGGACTGTACTTCTTCCCTTCTGATTAAGATTTTCGTGTAATGTGTAGTGAGTCGCCATTGTTATGCAAGAAGTGCCAGATGAATTCAAAAAACACAAGAGTATAAGAAAGCTGGATCCAGAGGTGTATAGACATCAATATAAATTGGATTGCTGTTGCTAGTGAAAGCAGTGCTGAAGCAGTTGCGGCAGGCAAACCGAACTACATACAACGAATTTCCATTTCCGCCTATGTAAAGCTCTCTAGTTCTCTTTAAACACCTTTAGTTTCTGGCTCTCCGTCTTACTCCAAAGAAAGGCATTATTGAGTACAAGCGGCTTAAGTACGGAGGGCGTTCCATCAGGTATGCTTCGCTCGAATCATTTCACCGCTTTCTGCTCACTTATGGCATGGAAGATGATTCAACATCCTACGACTTACATGCAGTTGATTCCAAAGACTGAATCTATAGCTAGTGACTCAGAGCCAGGGCCACCAGCCATGTCAGAGTCAACTGCGCTTGTAGAGTTTTCCGACAGACCATTTCATCCCTCATTCTCGTCCCCGGACGCAGATGTCGTTCTAGCAGCGAAAGGTGCCACACTATTCTTCCGTCTTCACTCGTATACTCTCAAAACTACGTCTGGATTTTTCCGAGACATGTTGTCACTTCCACAGAAACCCTACCAAAGTAATAGCCCTCTCTACCTGGACGAGGACGAAACCACTCTAGAAAATCTCTTTCTAATGATATCTGGTCTTTCTGTTCAGCCTATTGACTCGTATGATTTGATTGATTCACTACTGGATGCTGTGGAAAAATACGATATGCCAGGACCACTTTCCATAATACGCCTTCTCCTCATGCGACCTCCGTTATCGAATCAACCTTTCCGTCTATATGCCGTGGCTTGTAGATTTGGCTGGGATGTTGAGGCCAAACTTGCATCCGCTCAGACTCTTTCTCGTGATCTCTATGACCCAGAACTTCGACCTCTACTTTCAAAGCTTCCTGCGGATGCTCTACTTCGCTTGCTTGATCTGCATCGGTCACGAAGAGAAAAGTACGTTCCTGCGTTACCTCCCGTGTGTTTTCGTTAACTCACGCCTTCATTTTCTTCTTAGACTGCGTCAACGCTTGAACGATCCTCCGTTCGTCGCAGGTGGGACTGCCGCCTGTATCAACTGTCACTCAGAAATCAACTATCATACTTGGAGAGAGCTGAAATATAAGATAATTCTGGAGATGGACGCCAGGCCTCTGGGCGATACAGTCCTAGACCATGGTTTGATAGAATGGCCTGAAGCACAAGCTTGCTGGCAAGCCAAGTGTTCTAACGGCAGCTGCTCCCGTGCTCTCTATGACAAGGGTGAAACTCTTCGAGTTGTTCGAGAATCCATTGAGAATTTACCTGACTGTATATCTTTTTCCTGACTGCTCTTGATTACCGCGCTTTTCTTCAAGTTTTTTTTTCGATACCCTGTGTCTTATTGTGTTTGTATGATTACGTACAGTTATGTACATACTTATAGCCGCGAGCGGCGACTCGTCTTTTATTTTGTCGTCCAAGTCTTTGCTTCTCGAGCTCTACCGTAATGCACGCGTTAATTCACCTTTTGACCTGACACTGTGTTCATTCGATTAGATAGTCCACGGTGAAACCTCGTTTGCAAGGTATTCTCGATAATCAAGCCTTTGTTACCATTTCTAACACTCAATGAAAAGGCTTGCTCATCACTGATTTTTTTTTTGTAGAAGTGTTTGTCCCTTTGAGAGCAGCTCAACGACTTGCAGGGCCATGAGGCTCGGTCTCAAAGTCTGCATTTGAGTGGCCATGGATGCTCTCAACGAATTTTTTGGAAGAAAAGCACGCATCCTGCGCCGCTCAGATCCTTGGTATAACAGTACTGCGCATTGTCGCACTTCAAGGCTCAATAGACAAGTAAACGTAGCGTGTACGCACTTGCATCTCTTAGAATTCTAACGAATCGAATGTTGAATGACTACTGCTGGTCTATTCTCTTTATTTCGGATAGCTACAGTATAACAAAGGCCCTCAAATGATGCGCAGGTTCCTCCCGCGCGTATCATTGTCTTTGACCTTCGCCGCATGGCCTTGCCTCAAGGGGCCTCAATGGTGAATGTTGGACGCAAACGATGGTATAAAGTCATCATACGGCTCTCCATGCACTTCCTTGCCTCCTGAATCCATTCATACTTACATTCTCGGGTTGCAGGGCTGGTCGGCGCCGCTCACTTTCTTTGCCATTACCACGTCCCACTGTCCCACCGCCACCGAGCCTGAGCTCCGTAGTGCCCTTGTACCTCGAGTGTTTTCGTGCGCTGGTTTCCGGATTTGTCGTATCACCTCGAAGCCACTTCACATTACTTTGTTTCTCGCCCTTCAACTTCCTGTGATTGACTAGTCTCTTTCATCCACTACTTCATTACAATCCAATTCAAGCCTCATCAGAATGCTGCCAGGTAAATCGGCTTTTAAGCTCTTCATTACTAGCGTTGTCGCTTGTGGTACGTGCCACTTTGCTTGCTCAGCGTTATCGCCTCCAAAACTCAACCTGTCGTCACCCAGTATCATTTGGTGTCTCTTCTGCAGCACCAGTGCTTTCCTCTCCTTCAACAACGGTCAATCGTCCGGCGGAAGCCGCATCTGTTCTGCTGCCATCTTCTCCCACTCCTCTTTCACCTTCCTCGAGTCCAGCCACTCCTGGTACTGGTGCTAGCGCAGCCACCTCCGCGGGTTCTTCTGGCGAGAATAGCATTAACAATGCACGGTCTGTACACCCGCACGTCATCGAATCCGCTCGAAGCTCTTTTGGGCTTGCTCTCGGACAGATAGACTACGCGGCTGCGGGGATTGCGCGTCGGGTCTCACGTATTTTCGTGCACAGGCGCATGAGCGTGCAGGAGATGCGTGAAGAGAAATCTGAAGCGGAGCCAGAGCAGGAAGGTCGAGGCCAGGCAGACCCGCACGGTGAACACGATGGAGATGGCACGGTTTTGCTTGCGCCAGTTCCTCCTGTACCACCGACTCCTCCGCCTCCGCGCGCACATCATGTAGATGCCGACCAAGCATTGGCAGATAGAGCGTGTCGTTGGGGATGTTTTTGAGTATTCGCTTGTAGGAGCTTCCTTTTCTCTCGACTGGGTCTTCGCGTTTCTTGACTAGAGCTTTGAACCGTAATTTGTAGCGACCTGAGCTCGAGTCTTGGGTTCGTATAGTATATAAAGGATCTACATAGTATCCGTGGCTGGTCCGCGGATTTTTTCTTTCTCTACTTTGCATCCATCGCTCCCTTCTCACGACGAATGATTTGTATTTTGCAAGTTGTTACTAGCCACGAATTTAATGAATTTAGTCCACTTCGAATTGATTCTTCCGTCTTATCGCTAACTCCGAATGCAACTTGCATCGTTGAACTCATGATTTCTTATTTATCCGACCTCGGAGAATACCTGGAAGTCGGATGAACGTTTTGAAATGCGTTTTGACCTTGTTTTCGCGAGTCTTTGAGTCTATAGAGGTCTATAGCACACATGTGACCGCGCGCGGAAGCTTCTCATAGACTTGCAACCAGCTGTTCCTGCAAGTCACAAACTGGAACAACCGATACGACGATACAGTATCCAAATTTCACGGTCCGAGATGGCAAATGGGCTGAATGATTCATGGAATCGTAGCCAGGATATCAACTCGTCTCGTTGCACCTGTTGGATCACTTCGCCATGTTTCGCTTCTGGCCTTTCGCCATTGCAGCTCTTAAGCTGGTAACCTGTGGGTAGACTGCTTGTTATTTCGCTCGTTTAACCTCTGACCAACATCAACCTATAGCTCTTGCTGAATGTGCATCTAGCGGCAGCAGCGATGTAGTCGCGTCAAAACGTACTAGCACTTTCAACAATCCCATCTTCTGGGAGGATCTAGCTGACTTGGACATAATTCGTGTTAACACTACATATTATTACTCCGCTTCGTCCATGCACTACTCTCCTGGAGCCCCCCTCCTTCGATCATTCGATCTCATCAACTGGGAGTTCATCGGTCACTCTGTACCCACCCTCTCCTTCGGTGACGACGGAGACTATGATCTTACCACTGGACGTGCATACGTTCGTGGAATTTGGGCTTCGTCCATTAAGTTCCGTGAAAGCACCAACACTTGGTACTGGATCGGGTGCGTCGATTTTTGGAACACATACGTCTACACTTCTCCTGCTCCCACTGGCCCATGGACTCAGCGTTCAATCATCAGCAACTGCTACTACGATGCTGGTCTACTCATCGATGACACCGACACTATGTACGTCGCTTATGGTGGAACTACGATCAGTGTCGCCCAGCTTTCCTCGGATGGTCTAAGTCAGATTCAAACCCAGGTAGTTTTCAACTCCACTGTGGGAGCCATCGAAGGCTCGCGCTTCTATCAAAAAGACGGCGCGTATTACATCCTGAATGACCTACCGTCGACTTCTGAGTATGTCATGAAGTCTACCAGTGGACCGTTCGGTCCTTATGAAAGCCGTGCCTTGACGCTTTCCCCTGTCACACCGATTCCTGACGCTGGATTCCCTCATCAAGGAGGCCTTATCGATACTCCAGCTGGTGACTGGTATTACATGGCCTTCAACGATGCCTATCCAAGCGGTCGTGTTCCTGTCTTGGCTCCAGTCACCTGGAGCTCTGACGGCTGGCCATCTGTTGAACTCGGCAGTGGTAACACCTGGTCTAAGACCTACCCCCTCCCACTCCCAACTGCCTCCCTCGCTTCTCCTGTTGGCACCGACACCTTCATCTCAATCGGCCCGAACTGGGAGTGGAACCACAACCCGGACACGACCAAATTCTCTATCAACAATGGTCTCCTGCTTCAGACTGCTACTGTTACCAATGACCTGTACTCTGCTCGAAACACGATCACGCATCGTATTTTGGGACCAAAGTCTAATGGTACGATCGAGCTCGATGTTACGAATATGGCTAGTGGAGATGTTACGGGCCTGTCTATGCTCCGTGACACCTCTGCGTATATTGCCGTCACTCTTCAATCTTCCGGCACCAAGACGATCGAGATGGTCAACGGATTGACCATGAACAGCACTGACAGTTGGGCTACCACGAGTACTGGATCCGTCGTTGCTTCTACACCGCTCTCGGGAAATACGATTTACCTGAGATGCACTGCTGACATCCAGCCCGCGGGAACACAGACTGCAGTGTTTTCGTATAGTACTGACGGATCGCACTTTACGCCTCTTGGAAACGCACTACAGCTGAATCCAGACTGGGAGTTTTTCATGGCGTACAGGTTTGGTGTCTTTAACTTTGCTACGCAGGCCCTCGGCGGGTCTGTGACAGTGAAATCTTTCACTATGGAGCTGGCTTAGTCTAAGCCATCTGGCCGTTGATCTGTATGCCTTGTAACTTTTTGAAGGGAAACTATTATTTGTGATCTCATTTAGAAGAAATTGAAATATTCCGTGTAAGAGACTTTTTGATTGTATCATCGTCGCAAGTTTGGAGAATGCCAGGAAAGCTGGCGGTCAAATAAGCTCCGGGGTAAATGCTCTATACAGCATGCAATCATCTCGTGTTAGAGTGTGTATTGGAGCTGGCAGAGCGAAGGTTGTCTAAGACAGTGCAACAGAGGTACCTACATATCTTTCGAGTGACAGATACTTAGGTGATTAGTATTATATTACACAGGTGCACAAGAGACACCGTCGGAGACAAGGTTTGTTTTGTGCCTGCAGGCCTCAGAAAAGGACCTCGTCACATACCACAAAGAACACCAGAATGACGATTAGTGGCGAAAATTATACACTCCAGAATACATGAAAGACACAGAAAGTAGATAAAAACAGAAAATCGTAGCAGGCGAAGCCTTTTCGAGGTAGTTTGAATGTCCGTAGATGGTCTCAGATATTCACAGTGTATACCAAGATATTTGACCTCTTCACCTTGCAAGCGTAGACGCTTACGGTGAAAGGAGATCAACCCACTAAAGGAGCACGTTCCTCGTCTTCAAGTCTCACACCTCTACTTCGGGCAGAAAGACCGTATGCGCCTTTAAGCACCCAAACGAGGGAGAGAATTGAGAAGGCCAACGCAGACCAGTGAATGAACGCGGGGTGGCGTTGCTGGGCAAAGATGGCGAAAAGAGACCAGGTGATGGCAACAGAAGCCGGGAGGTCACCTTCAGGGGTGGAGAACGCATAACTTGCCGCTGTGGCTTCGAGGAAGAACCTGTCAAAGTGTGAGACGAAGTTGGTCTAGATTGTTAAAATTACATACAGTGCGAGGAAGACGAGCACTTTGGTCCAGACCCCGGCCTTCTCTTGAAGACTGTTGTTACCAAAGGCTTCAAAGAGAGTCAAGACAACCAGAACGGTGGTCCACCCATGGTACAGAGAAAAGGGAAGGTGAACAAAAAGTTCATCCCCTGTAGACTGAGCGGCGTGTTGTTTCTTCACAATGTAATAGATATGAGTGACTGTGGAAGAAACAAGCAAGGCAAATATGAAGGCGACAATGTAATGTTGACTAGCCCAGAGATTGACGTAGATTGCATTGAGAACACCGAGAAGAGGGAAACGCCATGATACACCGTCAATGATGACACGTTTGCCGCCAGGGAAGAACTGGTAGATAATGGTGCCGAGGAGGAGAAGATGAATGACAGTCCTAGTAGTGAGAGACCTTTAGCAACAGCTGCGGAAAGGAGCACTATGACTAACCATATGAGGAAAGCCCATGGCGCAGGGGTAATGTAGGTGGCCTTGCCTGTGTAGTAAACGTGCGAGGGGGAAGCCACAGTGTAGATGTTGGAACCTAAGAATAAAATGTATACAACGACGTTGACAATCTAGAGAAATATTAGAGATTGAAGCCATTATAGTGAAATACACTTACTTTGAGGAGAATACCGTCTTTCCAGGAGTCAGCCATGGTGGGCGAAGTTAAGGAGGTAAGTGGAATGAGGCGAGGCCTTTTGTACTTACTTTTTGGATCCGTGCACCGTGCGCAGTGATTGCCACTAAATCATGACGCGCGCTGGCGTCATGTCTGACTAAGTCACATGATCAGTCTCTCACGTACATACTATTATTTACGGAACTCACACCTCCGAAAGTTGAAAGTTTCAACTTCAGCTTGAAACGTAAGTACATATTAATAGTGACAGAATACATTCCATCTAGTACCTGGTGATCTCCATCACACGTTCCCGCCCTAGTATCAACCCCAGGAACTGGGATCAGAGCCACCCCACAGTGTTGCGAAAGGCTATACCAGTTGATGCGCTCGTGTGCATACATAGTTCCAAGATCCCTGCCGGAACCAGGTTTTTGGACATAAAATTAGGCTGTACCGTTTATAGATCTCGTCAGCACTAGCCAGTGTCGTGGCTCGCAAAATAGCTTGGAGGTGGATCATCCGTAAGCCCCATTGCCCAGTCCGAGTCTAGCTGAGCCTCCAACATCCGAATTCTATCGGTCAACTCCTGAATCATTCGATGCGAGCTCTCCACTTCCTCATTAGACGTCGTCAAGGCCTCGTTTAGTGTAGTAATTTGATGTCTCATTTCGTCTGCTTGTTCGTGTATCAGAGCTTGTCGCTTCGTCAGTGTACGTGGGGGGCCTGTCGGGAGCGGTCCAGGTTGTCCCGGAGCAGGTTGCTGTGAAAGAGTCGCTGCCGTCGAATGATTGGATGGGAATGGTTCTGTAGCTGTGTTCGTCGGTACTGACGAAGCTGGTTCAGCAGCCCGTTTCTCGCTTCGAGTTACTGGTGAGCCGTGGCGGGAGTCGTGTATCTGAAAAGGCTTGACATCATACGCTCTAGCTTCCGAATCGGCTCGAGACCGTCGCCGGCGGCGGCGGCGAGTCAGGACGATTGCACCCACCACTGCGACTAGTGCAACCACTCCCCCGACGACCCCGCCTGCGATTGCTCCGACAGGGGAGGACCTATGAGAATTTTGAGTCCCGAAAGACGCTGATGTAGGAGAAGTTGATGTAGAAGAGGAGCTTGGATTGATCGTCGAATACAGCATGCCACTCGAAGGGAAAAAAGAATGCTTACTTAGTCTGATTCGACTGTGCTTGAATTACATTACTAGTATAGAACCTATTGTTGAGGTTCAAGCTGACAATTCCGACAGACATGAGTTTAGACAAAGACCAGAGACAGTCATAGAAGCACACCCTTTGTTTGCCGTGAGGTTAATCGCTATGATCACAAAATTTCTAAATCCATTGGCAAGCGTTCAGAGAGAATAGAATATCATCAGAGCCAATAGGACGACTTGCTCACCCTGCAGTCGGGCATTCGAAAGTGAATTGGTTTCCGGACTTGGTCAGAGCCTGAAGATTTGTATCCGGAGGGTCGCTGGTCTTCTTCACCACCAGGGCGAATGACGGTGGATCCGTGTTGTTCTTAGACCACTGTCCCGTCGACGCCTGATTCACTTGCACTGTATCTGACACAGTAATTTGGAATGCCCGGCATTGGCAAAAACTTTGAACAATAAATAGATATGAACTGCATCGTTATTTAGCAATGCACCTCAGCTAAATTCGCATGAAGAGACATACAGTAATAAAAGGAGAATCATGAAGAGGAAAGCCTCAACGACCTCTCCCTCGTTCTACAAATAGCGGAACTTTAAGTGAGGTCTGAACACGGAGAGTAAAGTCGAAACATACAATTAGGTGAGGACAAAAGAGTAAAAGGCTGGAGCAAGAGGTTGTATTGCATTTAACCCTCCATATCAGCTCCATACCCGAGGCTGACAAGGATCAAGCCAAGGCATTATGCGCATCCGACAAGACCAACAACTCTTATAAGTTGGCAATGTAACATGTTCCCGCACCACAACATTGAAAAAAGCGGACAGCATCGATAGGCATAGCAACAAACTAAGATGCTACCCTCATAACCGACAAGTACTCATGAACTGTAGCTCGTGAGAAAACACGCACCCAAAAGTCTAAAACATAAAGCAGACAAGTAGCGTCAAAACCGAGCCTGCCCTAGTGCAGCTCTCATAGGCACATCTGATCATGATGTATCATTACGGGGGGCCTAGACATACACATCTAATTTTACAAAACAAAGAACATAAAGATAGACGGAGACATGTAATATCCTATGGCATCGATGAGAACGGAGCGGGAAGTGTATGATGAATGATGTCGATGACTCACGGCAGCTGGGAATTTCAAGCACCGAAACCATAGAGGGTGCGGCCGGAACGCTTCAAGGCGTATACAACATCGAGAGCAGTGACAGTTTTCCTAGAGTACAATGAACAACAGTATGAGAACCAGAGTCATGGGTATCAACATTAAAAAGAGAACGTACCGCTTGGCATGTTCAGTGTAGGTGACAGAGTCACGGATAACGTTCTCGAGGAAGATTTTGAGAACACCACGGGTCTCTTCATAGATGAGGCCAGAAATACGCTTCACACCACCACGTCGGGCGAGACGACGGATAGCAGGCTTGGTGATACCTAAAGCGAGTCAATTTTAAGGACAGACCATGAACGGCGCTGACGAGATTCACCTTGGATGTTGTCACGGAGAATCTTACGATGGCGTTTGGCACCGCCCTTTCCAAGTCCCTGAAGAACAGAGGACGCTGTGAGCTTATCAAGGTGGTTGTAGGGGTATAGTATTGCACACCTTTCCACCCTTTCCACGGCCAGACATGTTGAAGATAGAACTTGAGAGGAAGTTGGGGTTGGAGACTGTAGTGGTTGTGGTAGAAGCTTGAGTTGCGGAATGTGACGCGTGACATTTCAATCATTTCAATGTCATACGCGTGATTCAACAACGCGTATCACGTGAGAACGCGTATGTTTGACCTTGTTTGGATGCAGGTCAGCTCGCGGTCAGTCGTGTAGAGCAGCCTTGGCCCTTGGCCCTCCTCAGCGGTCCAATTCAAACCTGTTGATTATTTCTTTGCTAGTTTCGAGGCACGCTGCAGGCTATTCGAAACAATTCATTGGGCTTGAAGGGGAAAAGAATATATAGTATTTGCATCCAAACCAGTGGCAGCAAGCGCATGTAAGAACTGGATCTTACATTACCGAATCGAGTCCAAAGTAAAACTCATGAGAGGAGAAATAACTTCGAGTTGATGCTATAGGGTGACAGCGTATAGATTCCAGGATCATTATGAGTATGGCTCCTAGTGAGTTCTCGTCTATCGCGGTGCCATTTTCCGCAGGAGAGGACTTCTGGGAGTAGTCTATGTGATTCGATGAGTTGACAGAGAGAAATCAATCCTAGTTGGAGTGTATTCACACCTATACACTTGCAGATCTCAGTCAAAGCTGGACGTCGCTGCGCCGGAGCTAATTTTGATGCTTAGTCATCGAGGCATGGGCCATCACGATCTTTCTCCAAACTTCCATCTTGACCATAGCGTTCTGTATCGGAGCTTGGTCGACTCATTTTCATCTCTGGCTGCTACCATCGTCACAAACCGTACATTTGTCTGAGCGCAAAATATGGCATCTCATTTGGTGAGTTCATTTCGCAAAAAAACTTGTGTATCCAGTCGCTGACGTTGGTAAAAGGCCAATATCTTCGGAACAGAGCAGGATCGTGTCAATTGCTCATTCTACTACAAAGTACGCGTTCTAATTTCTTTTTAATACTACTTAAAAGCTTAGTGTTGGTTGATAGATTGGGGCATGCAGACACGGCGACCGCTGCTCACGCAAACACATCCGGCCTCCGTTCTCTCAGACCATCCTCCTCCCAAACGTGTACCACAACCCGGCACACGACCCGGTGTGCAAGCTGACGGATAAGGAGCTGCAGGAGGGATTTGATGCAGTTTATGAGGATCTGTATATCGAGCTGGCAAAGTTTGGGCATTTGTTAGAGTTGCATGTGCGTTTTTTCCTGTCGACCTTTTTTTTTCACTTTTCTTTAAACTGATTTCTATTTCTTTCTTCTTTCCGTTATTTCCTCTAGGTCTGCGACAATGTCGGTGACCACCTCATTGGCAATGTCTACGCGCGGTACGAATGGGAGACTGAAGCTCAAGCCGCGGTCGACAACCTCAACGACCGATGGTACGCTGGAAGACCGCTCTACGCTGAGCTTTCTCCCGTAACGGACTTTCGCGAATCTTGCTGCAGGCAGAATGAAAATGGGGAGTGCAACCGAGGCGGGTTCTGCAACTTCATGCATCTCAGGTTGGCGTCAAAGGAACTAGTGGGGGCGCTTAAGGCTGGACAGAGGCTTGAGAGGCGACTTAATCCACCTGCGGCGCAAGGTGGAGGTGGATGGGAGCCGGGCAAGAGAGATCGGGCAAGGAGTGCGAGCCCAAGGAGAGGGGGCAATTCAGGTGAGGATAGGTGGTCTAGGAAGTAAATCAACATTCTTGTCTCATGTATGGTGTATAAATCACTAAAAATTTATGACATTCTCGAGTTTCCATTCATTGGCTCTCGACGTTCGTTATTCTACACACTCGAATAATAACTTTATCTATAAGTAATTTGAACGCATAGAAAGCATCTCCTTGAATGAATGATACATATATACAGTATTCAGTATTCAAAAAATCATCCGCGCTAGAACTTCTCATGCCGATGTAGGTCCGGCCTTAAGCACCTTCTCGTCAACGTCACTCTCATACAACTTGAACGCCTTGGCGAACATGCCAGCAAGTCTCTTGACTTCCCTGCCAAACGCCTCTTTGTCTGGCCAGGCAATCTCTGGGTTAAGCAGCTCCCGCGGAACACCCTCAATCTCTGTCGGAATGGTGAGCCCAAAGGTGCCAAAGGCTTCTGACTTGCCGGCGGCAAGGGTCTTGGCGAGAGAACCGTCGTGGATGGAGTCGACAATCTTGCGAGTGTATTTGAGAGGGCAACGCTTGCCTGTACCAAATCTGCCGCCTGTCCAGCCGGTGTTGATGAGCCAGCAGTTGACGCCGTGCTTGGCCATGCGTTCAGCGAGCATGGCGGCGTAACGAGAGGGCTGGAGGATGAAAATTAGAAGCGTTTTTTATAAGTAAAAGGGGGTACGTACATGAAGGACAATAAAGGGTGCGCTGTAGCAAGTGGAGAAGGTAGGTATGGGCTCAAGAACACCATCTTCAGTACCAGGCGTTTTTCTAAAGAACGTTGAGAACTTGAGGCACAGATAATAGATTCCAAAACTACTTACGAGGTGTAACCAGCCAAAAAGTGATAGCTAGCCTGCTCGGGAGTGAGCTTGGATACGGGAGGAAGGACACCAAAGGCGTCGCAAGTCAACATGATGATGTTGCTAGGCTGTTTGTCGACAGTACACGGTATCTGGGCATTAGGGATAAACTCGATGGGATACGCGCAACGGGTGTTTTCCGTTATCGAGATATCATCGTAGTCAGGGAGGCGGTTAAGAGGGTTGTAGACGACATTTTCAAGAATAGAACCGAAGCGGATAGCATTGTAGATCTCAGGCTCTTTCTCGGCAGAGAGGTTGATACACTTGGCGTAACAACCACCTTCGATGTTAAAGACACCGCTATCAGACCAGACATGCTCATCGTCACCGATGAGGAGACGGTTAGGGTCAGCGGAGAGAGTAGTCTTTCCAGTTCCGGAGAGACCAAAGAAGAGGGTGACGTCATTGTTTTCAATTCCAACGTTTGCGGAAGAATGGAGGGAAAGCTGGCCGAATTTGACGGGTTGCAGGTAGTGCTAAGGTGGGAAAACATGAGAAACGCGTGACAACATTTTGAGTGGAGAGAATGGAGCAATACCATAACACTGAAGACACCCTTTTTCATTTCACCGGCATATTCAGTACCGAGGATGACCATCTCCATACGCTTGAAGTTAATCTCGACAGAGGTCGTGGAAGACATGCCCTTGGTGAAACGATTGGCAGGGAACTGGCCAGCATTGTAGATGATAAAGTCGGGCTCGCCAAAGTTGGCGAGTTGCTCTTCGGCCGGGCGAATAAGCATGTTGTTCTACATGCAAAGGTTAAGAGTGGGAAGATTCAGGTGAATGAAATGACGTACCATAAATAGAGCATGGTAAGCTCTTGCACAGATGACACGGACCTTAATCCTGTACTTTGGATCCCACTGACAAAGTGTAAGATTAGAAAACGGCGAAATGAATGAGAAACAACGGAACATACGCCAGCAAACCCGTCGAAAACATAAACATTGTCTCGGGTGTTGAGATAATCAATAGCACGTTCACGGTTAATTTCAAAAGTGTGTTCGTCAAGCTTGATGTTGACGGAACCCCACCAGATGTCGTCTTTGGAGGTATCCTCATAGACAATACGCTTGTCCTTTGGACTACGACCAGTCTTCTTTCCAGAAAAGTTGATGAGAGCACCTGATGAGGAGAGAACGGCACCCTCGTTACGGATGGCATCCTCGTAGAGCTGGGCAACAGGAGCATTGCGCTTGAGATGGATCTTGTCCATGTCAAAGCCAGCCTGAGAAAAGTACTCTAGATCCCTCCCGATGACTGCTAGATGGTAAGTACAAGTAAGAGAGAATTGTAGTTCATACGTACGGTTAGAATAGAGCTCAGCATCTGAGGACTGAGCATAGTTCTTGTGAAGGATGTGAGGAGTAACGTAGGGAGTCTTATTAGCCATTGTAAAACGAGGAAAAGGGGGAGGAGCAGTAATAACGTGACAAGCAAATAAACGGGCAGGTTTTATACTCGAAAGCCATTTGAACCCCATTCCACGTTTTCCCGAAAAGGAGCTGCACGGAAAGCGGTTCCACCCGAAGGCAGTAGTAAGTGAAGATGAAAAGGTAAGTCTCTCGTTCTTTTTCTGCTATGAAAATAGGTTTCTAGTCGTTCAATGTGCTCACTGCGCTTGCTGACGTCCATTCTTCCCTCCATACAACTGGGAATTTGCCAGCAATCCTTCACATTTTCCATTTTGGGACATAATCACATGATATTATCTATTAGCTCCTCGGCCCCCCGCCCCCGCACAGTATAAATAATAATTAATTACCCGAGGTAATTTCACTTCAGTTTGGACAGTCATGTCTGGAATCATCGTTCGTCCAATTACTGCTGCTGATGTCGAGCAGACGAAGCTTCTTCATGTTAGTCCTCCCTTTCGGCTCACCTTTCTTCCCTTTCGCTAACAGTTTATTCAGTCTTCCTTGATTCCAGTCCCCTATCCACCTTCCTTCTTTCTCCACTTTCTCATTCAGCCCTCTCATTCTTGTCTCATCGCTCTAGACCTCGATGCAAACCAGCCTTCAACTCCCATTGCCTTTGCATCGGCTTCTCTTCATCAACGGGGCTTCCATACCAACTCACCAGAGCCTCATATTCAGCTCCTCACCCTTGGTGTTCACCCAGACTACCAGCAGCGCGGCATTGCAAAACGCCTCGTTGCAGAGGTCATAGCTTCTCTCCACAAAGATCCTGCCTCTGCTCCGCCTCCGATCTACACTCATGTGTGCACCACCAACACCACCGCTCAGGACTTTTACAAGCACATCGGCCTCAAGGTCTATTCACAGCACACCGACACTCCGTTCATCGCTCGCAACGTCTTGTCTCCTTGCGTAAATGAGTACCATGATGACGCCAAGCAGCTCTTCAGGAGCAGGGACGCCTACGTTCTAGTGGGCAGAGTCCCCAGTGCTGCCTGAGCCCTGAGCCCGGCTCAATGAGTTACTGGTTCCCGGTGCACAGATGCAGAACCTTCCATGAGAACACGGAGAGATGCACGGGAATCGGAGAATCGCTATGCTCTAGACCCAAACTCGGGAGATATCGTGTATTGACGGAGACGGAGGAGGCGTCTGTACATGTTTCATCATTTCTCTGCTTTGACCTGTATGTATTTGCGATCCGGCCCTGTTGCTCGATCATCTCTTTTAGACACGTTTTGAAATACAAGTGATTTACTTACTAGATATAGACTTACATATAGTTACCTGTACCTCATCCCTAACATCTAACTGAAAGTTTGCTACATCAATTCCCGAATTCCCAAGAGCTCTCAGAGTCTCTATTTCTGGGCGATCGCTCTTCCCTGAGTAACTGTTCTCCGTCTTCGTTCTACATCTGAATAGCCATCGATGCAAGGTGCGGCACCTCGACAGTTGAAAGCCCCTAGTGGCATTGTTGGTCACTGATCGTTTTCTTGAATGCCGGCGGTCTGAGACTGTGGGACTCTGTGGGATTGATAGCCGGCCCGGTCGCGCCACACTTGCGAGTCGAGCTCGACCAACGCGGCGTCGCTAATTTCTAAGTGCAACTATATCAGTCAAGTACTCTGCGCAACCACTCACAAGTCACATTCCGTTGGTCCTTGGGCCTAGATATCTCATGGCAAATCTGGTAACGAGTAGGAGCCGGAGAATTTCATGTGCATTCAAACAAAATCCCACTGCTGCTAAGACGGCCCGCCCAGGTCCCAGAAACGAGCACTAGCAAGGTCTGGATTGTACAAAACTTGTAGGCTCTGAGAAGCTGAACCCGAGTTTGGTCAAAGATGGCTTGGCATGGTCTGTGGCTTGCTTCAAAGTTCTGAGTATCGAGGCTGCTGGCCGTACTGGATGGAGACTCTGAGAACATGAACTGAGATGAGAATGACTCACCACTCGAGTAAGATGAGTGCATGAGTATCGCAGGCGGCAGGCCAGCATAGCCAAGTAGCAAGATTATGTATCACGATATGCAGCCTCGCGGGAGAATTCCAGATATCCCTGTTTTATCGGTGCTTTGGCATCGAACGACCCTCAAGTATTAACGCGTACGCTTTGAGCTTGCGATCTTGTATCCTATGGAGACGAGTGTACTTTAACGATGAAAGGGCCCAGAGATAGTGACAGCATTTGTATGGGCACTTGCTGGGCATTTGCGAGAGGCGAGGAAGGGCGAGGACTCAAGGAGCTTCGATGGCCGCGTGGGCGTGTGAAATATGTAACGGTTGCGTGGCGTTTACCGAGTTGTTTTCATGCATTGTATGTAGGGTAACCTTCAACCTTTTCTTTTTCAATTTTATCTCGATCCAGCTGCATGATCAAAGAATGCTACAGAGAGCCGCCAGACTCCGTTGTCCTCTAGTTGAAATTACATCTTCCCATCAACTTTCCTCCGGATACTACATGAACCCCAACATTTCTGGCTCCTATTCTTGAATATATTGTTACAGCCCATCGCATGAAGCTCGAGCATTTTAATCCGTGCACTAGAAGAAAAGCCACTACTCGATGACATCTCGCAACGGACGCGGAAGAGGAACTTGATTCGTGATGACGAGTTAAACTTGTTCGTTGAGGTCCGCAACTTGGTATACGGGGCTCGAGATGTGGTGTGCATATTTTTATCTGACTTACAAGCTTATCTCTGACATGGACCTTAGGTGGATCTCGAGACATCCTACTTTAGCTACTGAGTGTCAAAGTATCGTCATGCTCGGCATAATCATTAAGAAGTACGGAGACTAAACTCGAAAGACCCTCAGTTGCCTGCAATTCTTGAACCTTTCGGCCATGATTCCAATCAATATCGAGTATTGCCTCTTAGCAAAGTTCTGCACTTTTCTGGTCTTATCCAATACAAGTCCACAGTCTAGTACGAGTCAAATATCGAAGCACACGTTATCTGACACGTACGCTCGATCACGCTGGTAATCATCTCTGTTGCACTGTATATTCATATTCACGAGTCAGTTATAGGAAATGGCAAAGTGTGGAGCTTAGGTTTGACGTGTTCAAGGTTTATGAGGCCAACGAACACGTCAGCTCAGCCTATTGTATGAGAGTATAAGAGTTACCTACGCTGAGAGAATTCCCACTCAAGTTGAACTTTTCGATCTTTTTTTCTCGAGCTTTTGACCCTGTCGATCCTAAAATCCAGAATCAACCAGAAATCAAAGATAATGTTCCGCTCATCCTCGCTACCGAGGCATTTGCAACATCCTGGTCGAGGTAGGTCATCGCGAAACCGGACTCGCTGGTCGAGTGTTGGTAGGCGTAGGGCCAAATCGCACCAGGGCACCGACATTATGGTTTCGTCCGTGTCATTTGTGCTGTTAGCACTATTTGCAATTTTGTGCTTGTGCCCTCCGGTTGTGACTGCCTCAGAGGCATCGTCATCGAGTTTGCATGGAAATGTTGAGACAGTCATTGGGATCGGTCGGTATTTTTTTTTTCTTTTTCTACTCTCTCTTGATTTCTCAATCGCTGTTTTGCTTTTAGATCTGGGCACAACGTGAGTCTAGGTTGAAACATGATGCAACACGTCAATTGATTTCTTTCGGTTCTAGGTATTCTTGTGTAGGGTATGTGACGATCGTAGTTATTGCAGCTAGATTTGACACGGTTCATGAACAGGGTTCATAAAGGTGGACGTGTCGAAATCGTCGCCAATGATCAAGGTAATCGTATAACACCTTCATGGGTGAGCTTCAACAATGATGAACGACTGTGGGTACACCTCTATTCTCTGTTTATCAGTGGAAACTCATCTCCTGTGCAGTATCGGAGAGAGTGCTAAGAATGCGCTACATACGAACCCCAAAAACACAGTCTTTGACACGAAACGACTTATTGGACGGACCATGGACGACAAGGATCTGCAAAAGGACCTTAAACATTGGCCTTTTACAGTAAAAGACAATTTACATGGCAAACCTGCGATTCAAGTAGAGTATAAGGGAGAGCAGAAAGATTTTGTGCGTATGCGTAGTGTATTGGACATGGAGACGGTAATAACGTTGTGTTCTCCTTATAGTCTCCTGAAGAAATCGGTGCCATGGTGCTTGCGAAGATGAAGGAAACTGCAGAGGCATATCTAGGTGAAAAGGTCACTCACGCAGTGGTCACTGTACCAGCATGTAAGCGCCAGAAACTCTCTGCGAGAATTGACTGGTCTTCATTGGCTATCAGATTTCAACGACGCTCAACGTCAAGCAACGAAAGATGCCGGAACAATCGCAGGGCTCAATGTACTCCGCGTGTTGAACGAACCCACTGCGGCTGCGCTCGCGTACGGCCTCGACCAAAAGTATCCTCCAGGGAAGGAATCAAAGATCATTGTATATGATTTGGGCGGAGGTACATTCGACGTGTCCTTGCTCTCGATCGAAGATGGCGTCTTCGAAGTTCTCGCTACTGCCGGCGACACACATCTCGGCGGAGAAGATTTTGACAACCGGGTCATGGACTACTTGATCAAGTCGTTCAAGAGAAAAGCTGGCCCTGCAGCAAAGGACGTGACCAAGAACGAGCGGGCGATGGGCAAATTGAAGAAGGAGGTGGAAAGGGCGAAGAGGACTCTGTCCTCACAGCAGAGTGCGAGGATTGAGATTGAGAGTTTTGTAGATGGAAGAGATTTCTCGGAAACGTTAACAAGGGCAAAATTTGAAGAGCTGAACGCTGACTTGTTCAGGAAGACGATGAAGCCCGTTGAACGTGTACTGGAGGATGCAGGAATAAGCAAAGAACAGGTCGACGAGGTGATTTTTCGCGGTTCCCCCTTGTCGCAAACCCGATGCTCATCTTGTGTACATTTAGATTGTCCTCGTTGGCGGTTCAACGCGCATACCCAAAGTACAGCAGCTCTTACGTGATTATTTTGGCAAGGAGCTTTCAAAAGGTATCAACCCTGACGAGGCAGTTGCGTATGGTGCAGCTATACAAGGCTCTGTACTTTCCGGGAATCGACTAGAGGACGACGTCACTGTCATCGACATAACCTCCCTCACACTTGGTATTGAGACCTCTGGTGGAGTATTCGCAAAGTTGATACCAAGGAACACGATGAAACCGACGAAGAAAAGTCAAATGTACGTGTGCATTACTATACTTCCACCACCAATTTTCACGAGAAGCTTGTTGAATAGATTCTCTACCGCATCGGACAATCAGCAGACTGTACTGATTCAAGTGTTCGAAGGCGAGCGAGAGATGACAAAAGACAACCACCTTTTAGGCAAATTTGAACTGAACGGCATACCGCCAGCTCCCCGGGGTGTCCCTCAAATTGAAGTGACTTTCGAAATTGATGCAAATGGTATCATGAAAGTTTCAGCGGCTGACAAGGGAACGTGAGTGTTTATCTCTTTTACATGGTCCTGATACATTGACATCTCGAAAATTTTGTAGTGGAAAGACTGAACATATAACTATCACAAATGACCAATCCCGTCTTAGTGCAGAAGAGATTGAGAAAATGATTAGAGAAGGAGAAGAATTTGTCGAGCAGGTTGGTACTCCCTCTTGTCAACTCGACATTCTGAGCTTCATTTCTCGCAGGATAAACTACAACGAAAACGCATGGAAACATTGAACAACCTTTCCTCCTTCGTTTTTGGTCTAAAGGACCAGCTCAGGGATAAAGCAGGGCTCGGAGGTAAATTGTCGGACCCCGACAAAGAGACGCTCTCTGATGCCGTTAAGGACGGTACGGAGTGGCTGGAAGAGTATGGTTCGAGTGTGTCTCTTGAAGACTTGGAGGAGAAACTAGCCGGTACGTGGTTTATTACGACGTCCCAAACATGTCGTTGGTTGACTTTAACCTATTTAGATATTCAGATGATCGTAAATTCTGTAACATCGAAATTGTATCAGGACGAAGCATCTGCCAGGACTCGGAGTGAGGATGCAGATGAGTGGATGCGTGTCCCAGACGAGTTATGAATACTAAGTACCCGCTTTTAGCCATATTATTGTATTTACCTACCTTACCCTGTATTATTCTCGTCGATAAAGTGCTCTATGTTTGAGCTAAGAGTATGCGGTGACGCTGAGACCAGACATATCAGAAGCGCCAAAGCGTCAAATGTGCGCGCTCGATGTCTGATTGCATAACCTTGTGGTTCAATTCAGAGCCGAGGCGCGCACATCATGCCATGCCCGCTCATTACCAGCTACTTCCAGTCCCTGTGCTGAAGAACGCGATGACTGTCATATGCATACACACCTTCATCTCTATCTTGCATATTAGGTCTGCTAGGCCCTGCTCAGCTGTGTAAAACCGCGACTTGAAGTGTCTAGGAAAGGAACCCTGAAGCAGTGCCGGGGCAATGCTGAACTCCTTTCAAGTTATGACTCCTCACCGACACTTTCTACAAATGTGTCAAACAGTAATATGCGGTGTGTATGTCTTGTGTAGAGGTCATGCTTAGCTATGGTTCTCTGCCAGACTGAGACTCAGAGAAATTTAAATACGGCTGTATATTCTGACTTCTGCCCTTCATATTGCGATCTTCTGCGAACGCCCACAAAGTCCTGAATCCTTCGAATATGCTACCTATCTCGCTTACTCTTGCTATCTTCTGCATGCTGTTTCAACATGCAGAAGCTTCATCACGCTATTACCACCATGGCAACTCGCTGTGTTACAATGGACAGTGAGTCGCAGCGCGTATTAGTTTTTCGGAATGTCACTCATGCTTATAGTCTGTAGGAACGAAATCATTTCTTGCCATTCTAGATGGACCAAGACAAAAATTATTGTTGTCGCATCTCTTGTTGGTAAGTCGCTCGCTGAGATATTCAAGAGAAGATTGCTGAAGGGGGCCATTAGGCGCAGTTGTCTTTCTGGGTCTTGTGTACTGTCTTTTGAGGGTTTGCCTCTGTAGACGCCGAGTCAGCCCTGAGATCCGCATAGACTCTCAGCCTGATATCGAAACATATATGAACACGAGGATACAACAGAGTTACCGACCGTCGTCGCTGTATTCACAAGCGACTGATAGCACGATTGTTAGTCCAGTAAGTTTCTCGTCGGTTCGGACACACCATCTCTACTTCCAATACTTATCTATATTTCGCAGCCACCTGCATATATCTCTTCTCACGACAAAGTATGAACTAAGAACTATTGTCGGTCTTCCCTCAAGTTGCACATTATACCCTCATCTATTATAAACCTCATGATTCCCCCGGACTCTCTGTATCATTTCCTTCACCCTAGCCCACAACGTCATCTGTAGCCTCATCACCGCTTAGCCTATCAGCCATCTACTTATGTTGTTCTGTATTTTTTAGTCTATTATTGGAGCGTCCTTTGGTTAAATTCAGATAATAATACTAGTACCGGTAGTGTGAAGCCTTTGAGCAAGGCACACTTTCAAAACCAAATAGTCAAAGAAAATTTTAACTCGTGTTAACAATTTACATCTTCTGTTATACATGGGATATTCCGGGTTTCTCAAGTGGTCCTAGATATATTGTAGACCATTCGACACGCTTAATTAAGGGCCCCGGCCTCAAGCTTGAACAATAATCGCCTCAATCTCAGGCTTAATAGAAGCAAGGAAATCTACTTTCCCCTTCACGGGCTTCCATCCAATTGCCCTGGAGCGATCAGCAATGCCGCGGGAATTGGCGCCAAAGAATGGAGCAAAAGGCTATACAGATATTAAGTGAGTGAGATTTGAAGAATGGGATAGAATAATAATGAAAGGACGCACTCCGAAGAAATTAGTCAATTCTTCCTCAGTAAACGCTTTCGGCTCGGTGCTCTTCCCCTTTCCGAGCTCGACCAGAGCTTTAGAAATAGCCTCAGCGACTTCGTATCCATTGTATTCCTCGTAGAGGACGTTGTAGTACCCGTCCCGACCGTGAGCAGCTTTAGGATGATTGTTCTTGATAGCATCGAATAGCACGCTGTAAAAATCAGCGACTGGACCATAGATGTATCAATGTTTGAAAGAGGATCGGAGAGAGCATGATGCTCACGTTCTTGGATCTCTACAAGAGGCCAGACGTTTTTCCCTTCATTGACCATACCACCTTGACCACGAGCCAGGCATGCCTTGATTAAGGCAGGAATTTGGATTGAAGAGTTATGCGCGGTGCCTTTTTCATAGAGGGGACCTTTAGCCAGGCCCCAGATAGTTGGAGGAAGTACTATGTATGTGTTGACGTAGCCTAAATATAGAAATAGAAAATGTAAGAAACCATTAGCATACATACGAGAGATAAGGTTCAAGAGGTGGACAAATTACCTGCAGAATCGCCAGAGATTACTTCTATGTCAACAGGTCGGTGTGGTGCGTCAGGCGGCAGAGCGTTCATCTTGTCAGGATCAGTGTCGTTGTAGAAGTTCTTAGTCTCATTTCCCTTAGCCCATTCGACATAGACCCCTGTAAACATTTCACGCCGATAATGAGACTGAGGCTCTCTAGTTACTGGAAGTGAAGGTGATTTTACCAGTGCCAGACTAGAAACATGTGCACAAAGGTAGGTGAGTGCAGAGTACAGAGGACAAGAATCTAACTACTCACAGTGTGGATGAGGGTGGATTTCTTTCCAGTAGCCTCGAAACGCTTCTTAAAACCATTTAGAATATATTTGGCTGCATCTATATTGTCGCAGTCCGCCTGAAGAAAAAGATGGAAATAAACATGGATCAGACAACTTCAAACACTGCGAAAGCTTGAAATTGACAGGCTAGAAACTCACCGCGGTGATGACTACATCAGCTTCAGAAGCAGCTTTCTCCGTCAAAGTAGCATCTGTGTGCGATCCAACAATTGTTGTGATGCCAAAAGCCTGCAGCTTTTTTGCTTTCTCAGGTGAACGAACGATAGCTCGAATTTCCAGTGACGACGCGTCGGGACGCTTGAGAAAACGTTGAATGATGGAACCGCCGATATAGCCTGTAGATAAATAAAGATGAGAGAGACGTCTTCAGCTTCGCTGGCACGGTATGATAGCAGGGGACCCGACTTCGAAGACTGCTCACCAGTTGCACCAGTAAGAAGAATAACGGTTTTTGAGGACATTATTGAGTTGGTGGTAGGTTTGAATCGCTGATGAGTTTAGATTGCTTGATTTTCGGGTGCAGAAAAGCATCCTTATATACCTGATTGAACTGGTCTCAAAATTAGAAAGCGAGAGTCCTGCCACTGGCTGCATGGTAGGGGGCTTCGGGAGTGCGGGTAACATGCTTAATAAGTAGTAAAACTGACTTACCCAATCTAATGCCCACGTACCTTACACACCATCTTCTTGGCGGTAGAATGAGGGAGAAAAGAAGAGTATTTGTAAAATGATAATTACTTGCTCCATAAAAGAAATAAGTAAGTAGGGAGCAAGCTGAGCTCCTCCGAGACACGCGTCGTCACGGTCATGTGACAAAAGTGTCACAGTGACCCCTTAAGCTTGTCTTTCGCCACCACGCCGTCGGGTCGAGCTGCTGAACTTCAAGATATGCGAGTTGTTAGGCCGGGCAATCGCTCTTCTCTTCTCTCTCATAAATTCCCTTCCTTTTATGCTTGCTACCTTCTAAAATCTGCTCAGACTCCAACTTCACAGGCGTATGTTCAAGTTTCTTTCTTTAAGACTTGGTATTAAATTAATCTTAACTGGATAATAGAGCGTATATCGGGAGCACACCTAATCCACCAAGGAGAATTCGGTACGTTTCTTCTCTCAACTCAGATCTTTAGTCACTGGTCCGATCAATTTGTATGACTCGGACATGAAAAGGCAACACAACGGGGAACTAACTCAGGGCGCACGGAAGACGAGCCGTAGAAGACCATGGGTCATGCAGATGATTGTCCATGGATTTCCTTCCAGGCTCGCAGCCTTGCAATTTGAATGGGCCTGGCAGCATCCTCAACGCTCAAGACATCTTCGTGATGTAGATGGCAAAGTCATATTTACATCCACTGGGAAGGGGTTGAAACAAAATATTTAGTGCGTGCTAACACTGTCTCAAATCACGTAGCCTAACATTGTATATCGCATTCTACAGCATCTTGCGCTACATGATCGCGAGCCATCCATTCAATACTTGGCCTCTGCATGTCAAGATATTTACCCCAGAAGCCTTGAAATGCTGGGATGATATAACCAAAAAAGAAGCAAAATCCTCCGCACTTCCGTCAAAAGGTAAAGGAAAGGCTTCCTCAGCTACGCCCCAGAAGAAAGTTGCTTTTGTTTCTACGGATATTCTGGCAATGCCCCCTGGATTTGCTTATAGCATAGAACTGGAAGGTGTTGACGGGAAATCGGGTCATATGGGCAGTGGGAGAAATGGACCGCTAGAGGTCAACGATGGTTGGTGTTCCAGGTGAATTTGTTCACCTTGAAACTGATTATCTTCACAGAGAAGTTCACCTCCGAGTATCTGCAAAAGAATTCCGACATGCTTGCCTTGAGCCCTCAGTTAAAATGCATGCTGTGTCAAGAGTTTTTAATCGAATACACTAAGGTGCGACTCAGAACAAGAGCATGTCGTGATTGATCTAACCTGTTCTGTTAGGAACCGCTTATGCATTCGTTGTGCCCGCACAAGGCATGCACAGGAGTGGCCCATCTTTTGTGTCTATCTAATCATTTCCATTCACAAAATGGCCTCAGAGGTAATGGATCTGTGCAAAGCCTTGCTTTCCCTATAGTCCCTCGAGGAGGAACCTGTCCGTCCTGCTCAACTTACGTTCTTTGGGGCGACGTGGTGAAAGGAGCTTACAGACGAGCTGCAGGAGCTGTCTCCTTGTCTGACGACGCTCTTGAGGAGGAGGACGAAGCTTTGGGTACAATGTTTGAGTCGGATAGTCTGCCCGATGACAACAAAGAGGCTTCCTCTACGAAAAGAGTTTCCAAGGGCAAGAGTGCTAAAACAAAAGGGAAGGTTCCCGAGTCTCCAAGAAAGAGAAGGGCAAGGAACGTTGTTTCTTCGAGTAGCAGCGAAGGAGAGAGGTTTGATTTTGGAGAGGTCGATAATGACTACTTCTCGGATGACTCTCTCCATTCTACGCGAAAGGGCTCGCCGAGAAAAAGGACGCAGCTTCCACGAACTCATCCTTCTCCGAGGTCTTTGAAGACCAAAGTTGTGACTTCATCAAGACAACATACACGTCAGACCGGAGAAAGTAGCGAGGGGGAACTGTTCGATTTTAACGCTGTTGATGAGATGTCATCTTCGGGTTCTGGACCATCGAAGCGGAAAGTGGGACGGCCCAAAGCCAGCAAAGCGGCTACTAGTGATGACGTACGAGGCATTTTCCCGTTGCCCCTCACTAAGAGACGCGGTCGGCCGCCCAAGGTTGCCATTGAATCAATGACATCTTCTGTGAACATTCAAGCACACCCCCTCAAAACAGGTGCTAAGAGGCGCTATTACACTGGTATGCAACAGAAGGATGACTCTTCAAGCGGAGAATTTTTCGACTTCGATGCGGTGAGTGATGGCGATGCTGACAGGTCTGCAAGGAATGCGCGCGCACCTTCCGGCTCATCGCCATCCATAGCTGTAATGGGCGGTCATGCTGTAGATTCCATCACAAGAGGCACAGATTCAGATGAAGCTATGGACGTAGATACCGAACAAGGTGATCACTTGATTCGTACAATGTCTTCCCTCTCTGTTTCCTCTGCGGGTGGTTCCCCTTTGCATAAAGTATCGGTTATCGAATTATCTGACTAGTGGAACTCAAGCATGGTATTTATAAAATCTTTATCTGATTTTTTGCAGCAGTTGTATGGACTATTTTATACTACGGATACATGATGTACAAGAGAGTATTAAGGAAACAATAGATAGCTAAAAGCTTGTCACAAATGGAGAAGGCCCACAATAGCAATTGCTATGAATCCGTCAACTTCGCCAGCACTTTACGATGAATGTTTCTCATCAGCGATTTGACGGCAGCTTTCTCGCACACGATGCCAATGTCAATCGGGATAATTTTACCAGGCACAGCGTGCCCCGAAGCAATAGCTTCTCGCACGCAGTCTGTGATGATGGTCGAGAAGCCTGGAATTGGTTGGAGCAGCAGATCGGATAATGTCTGGTCAGCCATGACGATATCACCAGATGAGTCTTTTTCTTCGGTCTTGGCCAAATGTGACGACGAAGAGTACAGAGAATGGGAAGCATCTAAGATGGCCACTCGCTCATCCGTCATCGTCCGGAAGTCAAGAGCATGTCTGAGGTTTGCGTAAGCACATGAAGAAGTCGATCGAAAGATTCTCACCTCAAGTCACCATACAATAATCTAAACCACCCTGCCGCCTTAGCGAATGTATCTAGTGGCGGTTTACCCCCTTCCATTGTTTCGCTCTCTCGACGAATGGCTTCTAGCTCGACTACTATAGGCAGAGTGTCTCGCAGGATGCGCACTAAGCGATGGAGGGAGGGCGCTAGGCGCCCGTGCCCATGCCTTAGAATGCTACGGAGGTAAGGTTCGGCGTCGTCGTGGGGGTTGAATGAGTCGTGATTATCATGTCCTGCTAGACTCGTACGTGCACGAGAAAATCGAAGGTCAAAATTGCCACCGGTTGGAGAGAGTTGATCTTCGCAGGTTATCGACACAGTGTAATCCTGCGATTCGTCAGCGGCGGCCGCGGCGAGAAAGACTGAGGAACTCACTTCCGCATATGCGAACTCGACTGTCTGTAGATCAAATGAGAGCAAGCGTATATCGGGCCAAGTCTTTTCTTTCGACATCTGTGCCACTATTTCTTGACATTAGACTACCGGAGGGGAAAAACGGATATAAACCAGAGCTTACCTTCGCGCGCAATAACGACCATTTTCGAAACACGAGCCCATTCTTCCAGGAACTCATCCACACAAGTATTGACATTTTCGGATAGGAAGGACACGACGGCTTCAGTGGTATCATATATAATCCGCTTGGACGGCCGTATGACGGTGCTTGTGCCGGCTGTCTTGCCCATGGGTTGTTGAACATACTTCAATTTCACGCAAGTTACCACCTGGGCCTTCTTTTCGGACCACCAATTCAAAGGTATTACACGGATATTGGGCATAGCTGCTTCAGCAGCGGGAGCCCCAGATAAGATATCGCTGGACTGAACACAAAGACCAGGTACCGAGCGAGCGAGAGAAGACTGAATATAGGCGAGTTCTGGAGACACTACAGTGGTAGGGTTGACGTGAGTGAAGGGGATTCCGCGTATCTTCAGTTGTCGCTCGACATTCATGTATGCAACACGAGCACTACGACATATGTGAGAGATGTGATATTGGTCAGAGGCAAAGCACTTACCAACAGAAACTGTAGAGCTCCCGTAAAACTTGCGTTTCTAGATGGAAGCTAGATAACTGATGAGCAGTCTATTTGCATAATCTATATAGTGTGCGCGCACCCGACACCGGGAGAACCCTCATCGTTGGGGGATAAACTGTCATTCTTTCGCTTCCGTTTCATCCCGGTTTGTGTATCAGGATGGTCCGAACGTGCTGTGATCGTTATCTCCTCTCCCCGTATTCGAGCAAAATCTAGCCATGCAATGTCTTCCATGACCATGTTGGTGGTAACTGTCTCAGGTAGCACTTGCGTCGTGATCAACGCATAACGGAACTCTTCATCAGTAATGATGATAACAAGATAGTGTGTGTGATGGTTTTCCAGCCGAATGTAGAGCATGCCTTTGCAGTTGCCGAGCTTCGCGGTCTCTGAAAGGCAATGAATTGTTTATGAAGATATTGAGACGAGGGGAGCCTACCGTTCTTAGCAAAATTCCGAGTCTGGAAACTCTGCAAGCCAAGGTAACTCGCTTTCTGCTCCACCAGGTCAAGGATGGTCTATATTGCCCGATGCACAATGAGCATGGCTCTCTGACAGGAGATAAGAACTTCACCCTGAGCCTGATCCCTATTAAAAGGTTCATGATCATGAAAGGCGCCTCGTTGATCTTCTCTACAAACATGGATAACCGAAGATCCTGTGTTGCCGCAGTGAGATCCCCTACATTGCGAAGAGTGAAACGACCTGTTCGAGGATCAATCGAGACCAATATGTATTTGTCCGCGCACAAAAGGACTTTGAGGGCTTGGAATTTGCCTGAATGGAATGTCTGTAAATAGTGGCTAATCAGAAAGACATTGGAAATGTACCGTCTTCGATTCTCGTGACCACGCCTGGGCCAGAGAAGACAGAGCGAGGTATCCCATTGTGCTGGAGTTGGAACTGAACTCGCAATAAGAGTAGCTGTATATGTTTGTTCACTATCTTGTCCAACATCACTTCAAAGTCTAGGTTGTCAGCGTCCTAGTAAATGCCCTTTCAGCTACAATGACTGGCGGCGATAGAACGCACATACCACTGATAAGACACCTTCTGGTAACACATACTCCTCCGGGGGAATAGCCATACCGAGCGCTCCTGGCGCGGGATCCCAACGAACATCGAATTTCAGAAATTCGACACTATCTGAAGCCTGCTGCATCCCTAGCTTGGAAGCGTGCTGCAGTTCGGCTAGAATCTTGGCTCGCGGTGACCGTTCGCCTTGGTTACGCGCACTTTGGATTATGGAGATCGTGACTGAGCCTCCTAGGGTAGGTAACCTCGCAATTTGACGGTTAGTAGGTGGTCTCCGGCTGTAGATATCAAAGCTTTCATCAGAACAAGTATATCTACTCTTCGTTGAAGACATACATCCAATACGATACCGTTAGGATCTTGCGATTAGGAGTTATGTTGACAGTAAGAAAGTCAGCCCATCCCAGAGAGCGCATTCTTGTAGCCTATTGAAATAGTTGAGTTTTTGAAGGTGGCCATAAGAGTACAACGCAATCACCTGGTACCATAAAACCTCCATTTGGTATGATAAAGACATCATCTCTGAAAGCGGACTGTTAACAGGAAGCGAGGTCGGAAGAAAAGTTTCATACGAAGGAAATTAAACAGACGGATGAGTGGTGCATCCGCGATGCCCGTTGGTAGTTCTGGTGGCGGTGGAGGTGGTTCCATTCCCGGTGGAAGAAAGGCCGGAACTTCAGGTTTTTGTACATAGAGGCGTAATTGTCGCTCGGCCTCCTCCTTGATGAAGTGATGCATTACACCGGAGGGTTTCCGAGGGAACTCTGCTCTAGAATCAGGAAAATGCAGACAGTAAACTTTGGAAGACGACACGGACCCTGAGTGGTATTGAGATCACCACCTATGTTAATGAGAAACTCGACGTGTACAAATATCCATGGATCTCTGGGTTGAGCGCCTTGGAGACTCAACGAGCACTCGAAGAGTTTAGGTGCCGTGAAGTACACGCGGCCGTCAGCTGAAGACAAAGTAAATAATTACCTTCAGATATGCGTCAAACATAGTCTTACCGATTCGATGGCGAGACATTTCAACAGGTATGATTTCTGTTAGGCGAAGTCGATATTGAATCGCGTCCTGAATGTCAGTCAAAGTCTTGACTACTTGGGCATCGGTCAAAGGGGCAGGTGGGATAATGGATTTCTTGAAAGCAATGTTACACAGAGAGAATCGAGAACAGCACTACAACACACTTTAATGACAGTAGGAAGTCGTCGGTATGAACCAGTGGTCAACACATCCAAAGAGGTCAAAAGATCGTGATTACGCAGACTAAATCAAGGATGAGAAAGGAGCTGAATATTATGGCACCACACGCACCGTGCTGGATCCAGAGACTCTCTCGCATAGTTCAAGCCATTTATTGCATCCTCAAATTGACGATTTTGGTCCATAAGAAAAGCAGTGATATTCTGATACAGAATTGAGCGAACTGTCTACACGACGAGAACATGAGAATCACCATGCATTTCTGCACAATGTCCGCATCTCGAGACCACTTGGCAATTGCGTATAGCTTCACCACCTGTTTCTTGGTTTTAACCACCCAATCCGCCAACGTACGTTTGCGCGCAGAGTCCGACATATTTGGTAGCCTGTGTCGCATGAGTATTAATTCTCGTGCATTGGAGTGGCATGCTCACGTTTCGCTCATTTCTGTCAGCTCTGTGTAAATAGATTGCATGACACGCGAGAGCAACTCGCCCAGTGGGACCTGGCCATCGAATACAACAGGTAGTTCGGCCTCCAATTGCTCGATGCTAGGTTCAGGATACTCGGCTGCATGGACACCATTCACGGTCGGTATATCTTCTGTCTTGGCAGAGGGCAAATCCACCGACATGCTGGTTGAGGCGTCGGGATCCATTTTGCCAAAAGGTGCAGCACGCAAGAGGCGCTCCAAAGGAATGGATTACGGTCCTAATGTCTGTGCACCAGAAAAAGAGGACATTGACAAGAGAAAGCCTCAGAAAAGAGAGACAAGATGAGAATCAAGAGCAAGATGGGGCACATGGTCAACGCGAAAAATAATTGTTCATCAAAATGGCATCAAAAATAAATATGTACATCATAACATTTCTGGCGTTCCTCACAAGGATTCGCTGATTCGGTTTAGATCTCCTTCACTATTGGACATGGATTATCTACGGAATCTTGGCTCGGCCGCAGTCTCAAGTCTTGTGCAAAAGTCGGGTCTCAACTTACCGTTCACGTTAGGCCCAAAGGTCGCTACATTAGATGGTGTTTGCAATCTCTATGATGCAACGAAACGTGTGCGTTGCAATAGATTTTGAATCTTGCATGGCAATCTCATGAATGTATAGGATGACTCCAGCCCTGTGTCTGTTTTTGAATACGATTTTAGCCAGAAGAAATCTTTCGCACCTTTAGCAAGAAATGCTCTACGGAAACTTCGAACAACTCGTCACCCTGATGTACTCAAATTCATGGATGCTGTTGAGACCGATACCACGATATGCATAATGACAGAACGTGTACGACCTCTTGAGACAGCCTTGCAAACATGGACCTCGAAAGGTGTGCAAGAAAAGGAAGACTGGATCATATGGGGTCTACATCGAATATCCGTCTGTTCTCGAGTACTTGTGGTCTGAACTGAGGTTGCTTAATGTAATGTTACAGGTGGCCCTTGCATTTATCAATGAATCCTGCATGTCTACTCATGGAAATGTGCGAGTGAAATCTCTATTCCTATCACCGTCGGGAGAGTGGAAATTGGGTGGATTCGAGGTACTCAGTAACCCAAAGGACGATGCCGCTGTTCTCTATGTACGCAATAGCCGATATTTCAGTTGGTTTGTACCTGATGTATCTTTGGAATAACAGTCTATGGGGAGTTTACTCCCAGACAACATGAGTTGGTCACCACCAGAAGTCAAGAAGAACGGCTGGTCCGTGTTAAAAGAGTGAGTACCCAGATTCTAGAGTCCTGCATACAGGAGTAACCCAGCCTAACGAGAAACTTAGTGGAGAGCCTTCGGCTGCAGATGCGTACGCATTAGGTTTATTGCTCAATGCTACGTTCAACCCAGATCACCATCCTCCTGCGACAGCTTCCCCCCCGCACCCCCCGCCACCCCCCTCCTCTCGAGGAAATATCCCTGCGTCTATCTTCCCTCTCTACAAGAAACTCCTGAACCCAAAYCCAAAAGGTCGCTTAACATCGAAGGGATTTCTGGAGATAGGCATGACGGAGACTGGCTTTCTTGCCAACAACCGCCTTGTCAAAGTCTGTAACGGCCTGGATAATTTTGCGCTGGCTAGCGAAGCAGACAAACTCTCCTTACTCCGGTAAATGTTTGCTGTTACTTTGGGGATTTGTAGACTTAATGTAAATCCTAGGTCCCTAAACGAATCCGTAGACACTTTTCCGTCAGAATTCACTGTGCATCGTGTACTACCCTCACTGGTGTCAGCTCTCGAATACGGCGGTGCTTCCGCTGCAACGATTGTTCCTCTCATTCTTCGAATAGGAAAGAACGTTCCTAATGATGAGTACGCCGACACTATCGTTGCACCCTTGGTGAAGCTCTACGCTAGCCCTGATCGTGGTACACGTATGGCCTTGCTCGATCATTTACCAGAATATGCAGAAAAGCTGGATAAGAAGACTGTAGACGGAAAGATTTGGCCGCATCTCGTACGTTTCATGTATCTGTCTCTTTTCTTCCCGCGGGTGCTTATGAGTGTGGTAGCAAACTGGGTTCTCCGATACCGTTGCAGTGATTCGCGAAGCAACTGTCAAGTCGATTATTTTGTTATCTTCAAAGGTTGGCTTCCTCCACGTTTTACGCTTTGGCTCTAATGAAGGGATCCAATAGCTTAGTGATCGCAATCTTAATAATGATCTGCTACGACACTTGGCCAAGATGCAGACCGACCCGGAGGCATCGATACGAACTAACACCTGCATATTAATTGGGCGGCTAGGACCCACACTCGGGTATAACACGAAACGAAAGGTACTGGTCCCGGCTTTTTTAAGGGCTTTAAAGGATACGTTCGTGCACGCACGCGTAGCTGGGCTCATGTCCTTCATGGCTACCATTGACTGCTTTGAAGTCGAGGAACTGGCGACAAAGGTCATTCCCAATATGTCGTTTGCGTTAGTTGACAAAGAGAAGTGAGTGCTCCTGACTTGACTGCCTTCCGAGGTTTCACGATCTCCGCCAAATAGGCTTGTGAGGGATCAAGCATTCAAAGCTATAGAATTGTTTGTTAAAAAACTCGAGACACACGCTTCCACGATGGTCCGTATGACTTTCTAGCCGGCGTTCTTCGAATCCATTAACTGTCCGATTTAGCCGGAGAGCGCAGCTCCCAATCCGATGGAACATTTGTCGGACCCGATCACGGCCGCATCTCAAGGAACGTTGGTCAATTCGGCTGCTGGTGCAGCGACTGCTTTGGCTGGCTGGGCCATGTCTTCTCTTGGGAAAAGAGTGAGCCTTTGTCTCCAGTCTGTAAACTCTGAAACTGAACTCGCCCAGCTTGCTGCCTCAGACATGCAGAGTGCCATGGCCTCTGCCACTACGAACGATGTCGACCGCCCGACTTCTGCACCCCCACTTGAAGACAGTCGTATCGGTAATCTCAGGCCTAGCCCACTCGTGACTTCTGTTTCAGCGGCTAATTCAGCTGTGTCCTCGCCTGCTTTCCCGACTCGCTCTGCTCTCCAGTCTGGCTCCAAATCAAAAGGGATGCAGCTGGGTTCAAACAAAGTTCCGCCAAATTTTGCTGTTGCCGCACTGGCTGAACAGTTGGCTGAGGAAGCTGCTGCTGAAAATGGAACCGACGCAAATCCATGGGGGAATGACGACCTCATGGATGTCAACGCCGACGAAGATGACTGGAGTAAGCAATTGGACACGCCCTTTCTTTGTGCAAATTATTGAGTATCTTTGATGCAGGTGCTTTCGAGACCGCTCCAGCCGTGCCTGTAGCAGCACCGAAGCCGATGCCAGCCACAGGACTTGGTCTTTCTGGAATAGGCAATGGAACTCCAGTGACAACGCATGTGCCTAAGGCTCGTACACCTGTTCCTCGGCCTTCCAGCAATATTTCGACTTCGTTATCTCCTAAGCCTGTAGCAAATGATTGGGGATCTGCTGATGATTGGGATACACCTTCAGATGCTACCCGTGGTGCTTCCCCTGCTCCGGCATCTGTATCCACCTCCAATATGACCAAGGAGGAAAGAGCAGCAGAGATGGCTAGAAGGAAGGAAGAGAGAAAGCAGGTAGGACAAAAATTTCAATCATGTGTTGTTACAACACTCACCCTCTTCCTTTCTGACAGAGGATCGCTGCGCTGAAAGAACAGAAAAAGAATGCTGCCAAGTCATGACAATCCCACAATACAATATTCCTTGGTTAATTTATGAAGAGTACAGTTCAGTATGGATAATTTGTATGTGTATGAAGATCGCTTGTAGATAGCTAGGTGTACAATCGGATTATTCTGGTGGATCTTGCGAGTTCTCTTGTTGCAGGTCTTCAATGGGTATTCGCACGAGCATTTGACCATCTGCCTGATCAGTTTCAGGTTGTCCTTCAGCAGATGTCTCTCGAGAAGTGACTAGATGCAGTGTCAAAGACTTGTTAAGAGGACACGTCCAGAATTACGCACGAAACAAGTTGAGAATATGGAACATCCTGGGCCATTGCTGTAGGACCTGACCGTGAACTAGAGGAAAGCTGAGCTCTCCATTGAGAAGAAAAAAGGCGAAAGCCATACCTTCTCCGGCCACTGCCATCACATCGCAATCCTCGGCCAATCCTGCGACACGCTCAAGATAAAGAGTGCTCGCACGATCGAGAGCAGCTACCGCATCGTATTCTTTCTTTTTCTCCAGGAGTTTGGCAAGAGTAGTAGCAGAATTCGCCTGAGAGCTAATGCTCGTCGCGTAGGATGTACGGTTGGCAGCAGAAGATTGCCGCATGAAGTCTCATGAAAGAGCAGATCGACTGCCACGAAGTGGCACGCGAGCTGACAAGCGCTCAACATGTTTTAGCGCCTAGCAGCTGTGCTTACCCGGACTCCTTGGCCTTTGCGGGAATGAGATAGCCTCGACGGCGACCTCGATTGTGCCACTGCTCTCTTTGTTTTGTCTTTGTCTGCTTTTTCGACTTTTGCATAGGCTGGAGCTGCTTCGTTACGCAGCCTTTCTAGATCTCTGGTTCCGGAGGCTCAATGAGAACTCTTCTTCTGCTTGAATATCGACTAAATATAATTTCTTCTCACCAGAAACACTGGGCACTGCTTGGTATAGTTGATTTCTGAGTATGCCCGACATTTCCGACGATTCTGGCTCCCTTCCTATGTACGAGTGTCACCCACCCGAGTGGCTTCCGAAAGTCCATAATCATGCTGACCTTGGTTCGTCTTTTCCTTTCTGCTTCTTCTGTAAATCTAATTTGACTCGATGTGTCTGCAGGGTATCCAAATTTTCATCCCCCCCGTCCTGGACAAGATGAGGATATCTTGTCCGAGCCAAACGTGAAGAATGGATTTATGTTGGAGCCGGCAGTCGCAGTATGCGCCCAGTTCTTGTCCTTTTACAAGTACTAACTGACATGGGATAGGCCGAGACATATAGCTCTCAAACATCTATCAGTGAAAATTTACACTCGGCGAGTACGATCTCGAAATTGGAGGAACTGATGAGAGAAGTGTTCGTGAGACGGACAAAGCAGCTATCTTCTGTCGGGTACGTCTAGATATTCTTGCTTTAAAAATGACTCTTATCAAACTTATGTAGACCACATACTTTCCGTATGCCGTCGAGAGTGACGCTCAACGACGCGAAGCGACAGGCTTGGTTTGACGATCTTGCCAATCCAAATGTCCCTCTTCACAAGCTTGGTAAAAATGTACCTCACGGGGCGAAGGGCGCGGATTTGTTAGAACTTTTGCATTCAAAAAACGTGGCCATACCACGAGCTGTATGGTTCTTGCGTGTTTTTGGTGCCAATGAGACTGTATGTTTGCTTTACATAAAAGCGCTGTTTAAATCTCAATCTTTTTCTCAAAGGCCGGACTTCGAAACAGACCAGCCTTCGACCCCACACAATACAGTGTGGAATGGACCAATGTTGTGACGACTCATTTGAGGAAGCAGTTGCAGGATATTGCACTGCCCAGTGCCCCTCGGGCCGGTGTGAATATCAAGCAAACATTCAAAGGTGTTTTGTCTGATCCTGAAATGAGGGAGAAATGGGTATCTCGCTTTTCTTATTGGTATGTTTTATCTCTTGTACTCTTCAATGTGTTCTGAGACTCTCCTTAGTCTCAAATTGCTCAGATCGTTTTATTCAGAAAGTTTGGTCAATAAGCGGGCGTTCTTTGTTTGGATCGTCAATCAAATGGCAAGTTGCAACTTAGCTCAAGCGGGTTTCCTTACCAGACTGGCAGATGAATTCTTCGATGGGATGATAGGTTGTCGGCCATTGACCCGACCGTTCGCCGAGGCTTGTCTGAACAAGCTTTCGGAAATTTGTTCGACTGCTGCAAAGGAGTATCTTCCCGACACAGAGAACTTATTGAAGTCCTTGCTTCAGGTTTGTTCTACAATTGTACATTTCATACAGCTCTATTGAATTCACGGTTTCACAGCGTATTTGTCTGGCACTCCCTGACACTTTTGTCAGTCCCAGACTTTGGGTTACTTATTCGCAGCTTCTTTGCGACGTCTTGACGCATGATCTTCTGGAGCGACCCGTAGAGGGCTCTCCCGTCGAACAGATAGCTGAATCCAATCTTTTTCAACTCCTCTATCGCAATTATTCCGACATCAAGCGGAGAAATGAGACCATGCTCTTCCGCAATTTACCATCTCTTGCTTCGGCCCACCTCGGATCTGCTGTCAACGACGTTGAGCTGCTCAATTCCATTTCCGCTGACACCGACATCATCAATTTACCGTTCTTCCCCAGTTCGTTTGAGGATTGGTCTGGTATCCCTGAGAAGCTCGATACGCTCCTCACCTGGAGCGTGACGCCGTTACAATACGGTGATCATAGACCTTTTGCAGCAGTCACACTTATTCGTCATTGGCGCACCAGGGCAGGAGATCGCGCAAATCGCCGTGATTACCCTCCGCCAGACGAGTTTCTACAAGATCAACTTTTTGAATGGCTAGACACGTCAGATGTTGCAGGTGAGCCTGAGAACATCCGTGCTGTGGCGCTACTTTTTGGGAAGTTGGTCAAGCACGAGTTGTTCTCGTATGCGAGCTACATACAGCGCCTCATCGCCAGGGGTGAGCCAGGGTTGTCCTTTAATGAGGTTTGTCAGCTTTCTTCCAGGCGCTTCTACAGGGAATACTCAGTCATACCTCTAGGAAACTGGATCTCGCCACAGGAATTATCTTCGATGGATTCCGCTCCATCACAGCACCGCGTCATTAGCTAGTCAGCGGAAAGTTGTTTTGTATGGAATTCGTGCACGGGAAACACCAGAGGACTTGAATGAACGCGAAATTCGGAAGGAAGTTCGGGCCGTTCTTCCTGAACTTTTCGGAGGTTTGTCTCCTTTCTGCTTAGTAGCTCTTATCTTTGTTGATCGAAATGGACGTGCAGGGGAAGCAGAGAGTGCTTTACCCTCAACTTCTTTCCTGGCTGAAAGCTGTCGGTTACTGCTGAATGGTTCTCGTTATGAGCAGGTTCGAACATTTAGAACATGGCTTATGCCAGTCCTACAGAAAGCTATTGTTCGGTGCGTTACTGGATAGATTTCTGCTATTATCTTCTTTTGTTTATCTAACCGGCCATTAGGCAGGAGTTTGACGTGACGCATTCAAGCATCTTAAAGTCCTATTGCGTCGCCGTGGAACTCATGACACAAGCGAAGTGTTTTCATACCATGCTTGATGTACGTATGCTCTCCAGTTTTGAGGAGCTACATAGCTGACAAACGCAACAGCTTACAATATATATGCTGGAGCATTGCTCTACTGAAGAGTTACTACTTGCCGTGATCGATACATTTCGTCGACATGCTATCATCTGGGCATCTCTTGATGTCAAAGGTTCGATAATATCTGCCTTAAATGCCATACATCATTCGTGGAAGACGCGAGGAATTCAATCGCGTCCTCTATTGGCCTTATTGGTAGACTTTGATGGGGGCAGGTATCTCAGTGATGCTGCTCGCGACGAAGTTTTGGCTGATATGTCTGCTTTTACTCTCGTACGTGCATCTCCTACAAAGACGAAGCACCAAGCTGACCAGTCACAGGCTCTTCAACCAGTGACTCATCACCCTGATTCGGTTCCTGACGTCCTTCCAGAAATCTTGTTATTAGCTGGTGAACCTACTCTGGAAGCTCCTTCCATACTTGCAAACGGTCTCTGGATCAAATATCGAATGTCCTTGGATTGGGGGTGGAAGGTGTGGGATAACACAATCGCAAGCCTACGTCAAATTCCTGCCATGACTTCAGAAATAATGGATCGGCGAACGTGTGCCTTGCGCTATGGTATCTTCCTGTACCACGTCAATCGTCATCTTGCCACTGGCCTCGATAAGCAAGTATTACAATGGTTCCTGGGGCCGGGCAAGAATGAAGTAGCCGCGCTGGCTGCCGATGTCTGGGATATTGTGAATGTTGTACTACTCTACCTTGTTGTACAAGGTGCTCTGACAACCACTACCATTCTAGAGGGGTTGGTGTACCCTGCATGGTTTCTCGCCTCCTCTGTATCTTCGCAACAGCAAACTCAATCTTTGGAAGTATATCTGCACGCCGCTAATGACCTGTGCCGACAGCTACTCCTAAAGGACGAGTGCAATACGGACATGGTCCCTCCAACGAACTTATTAGACGTCCAGTGTATTCGAACCCGTCGGCAAGACGTTTATTGCGAACCCCATTTCCCTATGCTTATAGCCAACATTCCCGTTCTTGTTTCGTTGGAGAATAATGTGCACGTAGCAGAACAGTCCCGCCAGGAAGCCAAAGACATGCGGCAAAATCTGTGTGAAAACGAACTATTCCGTCAAGGAGTCTACCACAACCTAGATGCCGTCCGCGTCGCTTTTGAGCGCTCAATGCAGCTAGCTGAGGGCGATGAGAACAGTAAGCCTACTGTGGCTGCACTGAGCATGATTTTGGGCGAAGCTCCGGAAGGTCTGTTGTTTCGCATGATGTTATAGATTAATTTGTGCTTATATTAATGTTACATCTTAGAACTCGAGCTTTCGAAATGGCCCGATTCAGCATCGCTGTTAAGCCCATGGAAGATCTCTGCTACTGCAATTCAGCTGCAATTCGTGCTCAGGCAAATGGGACGAAATGTTGCACTGGAAACGAAAGGAACAACCGACGCCGAGTTGGATCACTTGACGTCGATGATCTTCCATCACACCTTGTCTTCTGAGGAAGCTAATTTTGTTGCTCAAATGACGAAGGGAGTGGGTAGTGAGATCGCGGGAAAGGTACTTAGCAAGAATGTTGTCCTACTTGCCCGTCGCTAATCTGAGTTTGTAGTTCATAAACAATGGGCTCAAACACGTTGCAGATATTATTCGCGATATAGATTTCGCTTCTACTTCATTGGCAGCAGATTTAGGACGGGCAGGAGAGCTTCTTCGTGTCCTGATATATGTGGCCGAGCCATTGAGGGAGGAGTCTTCCGATCTTCCCTCACTCCAGTACGGTATACAGAACACGTTCTTCGAGGCTCTATCAACAAAGTTTGCGGCAATTGTGGAGCTAAGCAAGGAAGGCGATGTACCGTGCAGCACGTCACAGCTCACACACGCGTCCATGCTCTTTGCAAGATTCCTCCAGTTCGATCTTGCATTTCAAGGAGTGTGGACTGACAAAGCGAAGGCAGCGAGCGAAACGCTACCTGTTGACATCTTCGCCCTTGTTCAGGTGTGCTGATACCTCTCACGTATTTGTATATGAACTGATCGGGGTTATTATAGTCGTATGCTACTGGAAATAGTGCTGATCTCATCGCGTACCCTTTATTACTTGATACCCTATACTACCTCATAGATGGTGAGATAGCTCTTGGTCCTTCTACCGGTGGTACTAAAATTGTCTTTTGCCAGAAATTCCGACCGAGTCGAAGATGGGATTCTTTGACCCTTTCCGTTTCTACCCTGACATCCCCGTCTCTTCATTGTCACCCAACATCCCGCAGGATTATCGTGTCCAGCTTCAGTCTATTCTTTCTGAAATACCAAACGTCACTCCTGTAACTGATCTTAAAAATGCCCACAAAGACGCAACGGGAAATTGGGTCATCGATTCTGTTGTTTTGCACCGACCATGGGAATGGACGGAGAATCTTGGAGAACCGGTGGTACCAGAGAACGAGGGCGTGTCAGACGGCAAACAGTATCTGAAAGGGAAGGACCCAGTGAAGAATGCGGGCTCCCTTTCCTTAGTCCTTTTTGGTGCCCGAGTGACTGGTGAGAGCATCTTACCATTCACTTCACAAAGCAAAGATGCGAGACTCGAAAATAATCTGCGGTCGTTGGAGGATGGCTTGTCTGCTGAGAGCGTGTTTCAGCGAGACTGGCGGGAGACTCGGGTCAAACTCAGCGTCGAGAGCCTACTCAGTGCCCATGTTGGGAAAGCTAGGCTTGAACATGATGTAGTTTTCGGTTCGTCTATGCCAGGCACCCAGGAGAGATCTGAAAGACGATCAACACCTAGAGCCTCGCCTGTCTCTACTTCCGGGCATTCTCGCACATCCGTAATGTCAATGCGCCACCAGAGTCCTGGACATTCGGCCTTTAACCGGCTGTCAACCTCTACTGCGAGCGAAATTATAGATGTAGACAGTCTTCCCAACATACCTTCCTCCTCACGAACGGTACGCCCAGGCAAGAGAAAGACTGATGCGGACAGTGACGATGAGATCATAATCATTGACGCTCCTGCTCCTGCTGCTAAAACGACCAAGAAATCGAAAGCTGGAAAGACGCCTGCCAAGAAAACGACGAGGAAGCGTTGACGATTTTCGTGTATTAATCCTGTGTTTCAGCCGACAGGTTCGGTTCGTGAAAATCTATCTGTTACCAAGCTACTTATAATGTTTCTTTTTGCCGTCAGTTGTACAGCCAGTTGTATACGTAGGAGTATTGTATGATAGGATAGAAATAATACATGCTAATCTTCTAAACAAAAAGTGGAAACTAATGCAGGATAAATGGACACCATGCATTAACTGTGTATCGAAAGATGATTGCAGCCAATCTGAATGGCGGAGAATGACTTTTACGTTGCTTGGCCTAAGCCTATATGCTCCTCTAATTAATCTATGTTATTCATGTTCGTGCGAGGAAAAAACCCGTCCCAAGGGCTTTCTTTTCCACCATCCCGCTTCTTTGCATGCTGATTGGTTGCTTTCTTTCCGGAGTTACTCTCCCCCTGAGCAGTCGCGATAGACTGGACTATGGTCTTGAGAGCAAAATTCTCTACCGGAGGGTTCCGGACTCGTGCTCGGCATGTGGGGCAAGTATATTGAGGAGACGGTGGCCCTACAAGCTGCTGGTGCAGGTAAAACTGGCCAAGCTGAATGGGATCGTTGACATTATAGTTGGGATAAGTATTCATGTGTTGCATAAGAGTCGTGGAGAACCAGTCTTGCAAACACTCTAAGCAGTATGTGTGGCCACATTGCGGAAGACTGAGGATATGAAGAATTGCGGATCAGAAATCAATATCAACTCTTCCGAGAGATATGAATACAACGTACAGATACGGAGACCACATCTTGAGGGTGCATATTTCGCAGGTGATGCTGTCTTCGAGCTCCGATATTGACTATGAGTTTGGTTCAGGATCAGTTAAGCCTGCCTGAACAGAACACGGACCACTTTGTGCTTTGAACTGCTTGAGCCGGTGGTTGGAGTAGAAGACTTCGCAGCAGCCTGCAACTTTGCAATATCTTTCTGAAAGTTTTGAATTTCATCTTTCATCTTCTTCTCTTGTCGCCGATATTTGTCATTTTCCTGTAAACGCAAGATGAACGAATAAGACGAATATCCAAGCAACCAATGTCTTACCTGTTTCAGCTTCTTCAGCTGGCGTTCCAGATCTGCCTTAGTGTTCCTCCGCTTCGCCGGAGCTGCAACATTTTCCTCGTCACTATCGGAAATCTCGATGACTTCCGAGGTGATGTTTGCTTTTGACGCAGGAGCCTTGCCCTTAGAACGCCCGCTGTCGCTAGTACTAGAGTCAGAAGAGATAGTGAGATCTATAAGAGATCTGTTAGCGCGACTAGGTGCCATCCCGAGACAGTAGGGCTAGTAAAGATGATCAAGGTTTAGGAGAAAGAACTTTGAAGAGGTTCGAATCTTGAACCATGTAACACAGCCACCACGTGCTACCGAAGATTACCTAAATGGACCCTACTTTATCTGTGTGGCTGTGTAACAATGTTAAACGCTCTTCTCTCTCTCCACTGTCCACAACCCAACCAGGACCCGGCTCACCGAAAAGTTACTGTTTAACCGGGGTTGCGAGAAAACTTCCGCTGTGAACATAATTTCTCATGTCAGGAATGAAGTGTGGCAGACTGTGTAAGGCTCGAGCCACTCAAGAGACTCAACCATCAAGCAAGTCGTCAAGTAGCACGATCTAAGCTGTCTATGTACAGTGCCAGCTTTTGATTGAAAACATTTGGCAAGTAGCTATCTCTATCACAGTGACTACGAAGTGTGATCATCATCTCAGACATTGATCAGTAATGTTCTTGTTGAAGAAGCCAAGACCTCGACGTGTGAAGCTTTCAATTGGCTCCCCATATATTCCTATGTATACATACATCATGCGCCAGGGGTGGTGTCACGAAGTGGTACCACGATGATATTTTCTACTTATCGCTGGTATTCTCAAGTCGCCGCCATGCTTTTTGTTGAAACTGTTCCCTTCTGCTGCCTCTTGCTCCGCTTGGTCTTTTTCGGAGTCTTTCGATTCGGAGTATCTTTGAGGGCTTATACCTGCACAGCATCCCTCTGTCTCTCTCGATTTCTTTCGAAGTGGTTCTCTGTGGCACTCTTCCGGGTCCGCTTTCTCCAGGGAAAGCAAAAATACTGCCAAGACGATGACATCAAAGACACACAAACATCAGCACCAAAAAGCAGCTCTGAGCGTTCCCCCGAGACTTCCCAAGGCTTGTATGAGGATGCCAAGAAACACCGGCAGCGTCGGCTCAGGAACAACCGATTTTTGAACTGTATGTGAATGCCTCGACCACATGTTGAAATGAAATGATACTTATCTGAGCAGAGATTCTTCACAGTAACTGAAATACGAACCAACGAGAGTGCGTTGATTGGGGATCAAGGCACTTACCTTTGCTACAGTAGAAGAGCCGAGGGAGTTTCTGTCTGGTTTAAGAACATAACATTTGGTCGAATGCTCTCAAATGCAGGTTTCGAGTATTGTGATGGCGACAATTGCACACGGCCCGGGTTTGTTCTAGTTTTCTCCTTGATTTGCTCCATTGGACTGGTATTCGGGTGGCGTCAGCAAACTCTGCGAACTGCTGGAACATTCACAGAGCTCTTTACAAGCTCGGATGCCCATCACTTTGTCGATGTGAACTGTCCCAGCCCGGATCTCAGCCACTCCGTCGGTATTTGTGCAATTTCAAGTGCTGAATTCCTCACTTTTTGCTGGTAGGCTTCGGCCAATGGAGTGAGCTTCAACCAACCACTTGCTTGAAGCTTTTTCTTTTCGCAAGAACGCGATTACAGCTCCCATAAGCCGAAACGGCTGCATTGGATTTCTCTTAGGCGAATCCTTACCTTCCACATGAACATTTCACCTGGAACATTATAGCCTGTTCCACGTATTCGGTTCTTTCGTGCTCGAAACTCTCGCATATATCGGAGTGCCGACGTTTTTTTCTTTCATGGCTTGTATTTTGGCGGTCGTGGAAGTACTGCATATCACATCTTCTGCTAGTTCCGTCAGCTTGGACCGATTAGCGGTGTATACTCTACCGATTGTGCGAATCAGACTCTCATTCGATATTCCAACATTCCCGGCTCCGTTCTCTTGGATCCGAGCATAATGATTCTCTGTTGGTCGACATCTTTTACTTGTGTAGCACTCCCAGCTGTGACGCGTGTCTTCTCATCTGCAGCATGTATGGAGCTCGAAAACCTATAAAAGCCAGAAAAATTGCGCGTCTTAGACTCCAAGCCTCAGAGCTCCTGAGATCTGCTCGACTGCCTCGACACTCAGTACGATTAAAGATCAAGAATGGCCTTCTCGACCCTCTTCTTCACTTTCGTTGCTCTTGCTGTGTCTGCTGTACAGGCAGCTCCTGCCGCCCAGACTGCTCGCTGCTCGGATGGAACGCTCGTCAGCCATGCTATGTGCTGTGACTTCATCCCGGTGCGTTTGTGCCCTTGTGTAGTGCTCGAGATTGAGATTGACGATTCTGGCCTTTGTGTACAGCTTGCTCAGGACCTCACGGAGAACCTTTTCGAGAACTCTTGCGGTGAAACTGCACACGAAGTCCTTCGTCTGAGTTTCCGTTAGTAATTCCATACATCTCTCCTTGCTACAAATATGACCATCCTTCTCTCTTAGACGACGCCATCGCATTCTCTCAGTCTTTGGGTCGTAAGGCGTAAGTTTTCTGCTGCGATACAAATACATGGAAATACTTATAATACTTAGTGGTGGAGGTGCCGACGGTTCGATGCTCATCTTCCCGGATGTCGAGCCTAATTTCTCTGCCAACAATGGTATCAGCGACAGTGTCAACGACCTCGCGCCCTTCCTCGCGTCTGGCAAGTTCCCGACCATCACCGCCGGTGACATGATCCAATTCGGCGCTGCTGTCGCTGTTGGTCTTTGTCCCGTAAGTCATGCTATGACGGAGATCTTAAGTACAAGGATAATAACTTGACGTATTTTTTAATTACAGGGTGCTCCTCAACTTGAGTTCCTTGCTGGCCGACCCAACGCTACTGCTCCTGCAATTGATGGTTTGATCCCCGAGCCACAGGACCCCGTCGACAAGATTCTCGCCAGGTTCAAAGATGCGGACAACCTGGACATTGAGGACATCGTATCTTTGCTTGTTTCGCACACCGTTGCGCGCGCGGACCACGTCGATCCTACTCTCGACGCGGCGCCCTTCGACTCGGTCAGCAACGTCTTCTTACTAAACGAGTCTGATCACTGATTAATGTATTTGTACAGACGCCCTTCACTTTCGACACTCAATTCTTCTTGGAAACTCTCCTTGTTGGCGTCGGCTTCCCTGGACTGAGCAGTACGTATCAGCCACTGGCGAATACATTAATTATGGTGTGTGCTGATCTCAACTTATCACATCACAGACAACACTGGTGAAGTTGCTTCCCCGCTTCCTCTCACCTCCAACGATGAAGTCGGCGAGCTTCGCCTGCAATCCGACTTTTCTTTCGCTCGCGACCCGAGGTCTGCGTGCTTCTGGCAGGAGATGATTAGTGAGTAACAAATGCGATTTCCTGATCTGCGTACTCATTCAATGATGTGCATAGACGAGCAAGCACTCATGGCTTCTCGCTTCAAGGCTGCCATGTCCAAGATGGCCATTATCGGCCACAATCGCGCTGACTTGATCGACTGCTCCGCTGTCGTTCCCAAGCCCGTCACTACTCCCGTCAAGCCTGCTTCGTAAGTCCTTCCCGATAAATCGACAGGAAGACAGCTCTTTACTTTGATTTTAGCTTCCCGGCCACGAAGACCATCGCTGATGTCCAACAGGCTTGCAAAGTCATTCCGTTCCCCAGCCTCACCACTGACCGTACGTGCAGTCATAGCTCGGTTTCTTGGCGTGCAACTAATAAATCCTGATTTCCTCTAGCTGGCACCCAGGAGACCCTTATTCCCCACTGCCCTGAAAACGAGGCTGACTGTGAATCGTAAAGGGATTCCAGGTCGCGAGGGGAAATGGATTTCTTCTACCGGAATTTGTGATATTACCTTGTGTTTGAATTGTAGCTTTACCGGTATTTAGATTTTGTATGGTTCAAGAGAGAAAAAAGTAAATAAATTGTTTTGGGTTTTGTGCCTCACATATGTCTGATAAGGTCTGATACCTGAACGCTTTCGCTGGCTGTTAGTATGGCCCAGCTTCAAAGCTACATGATGAAGAACTGGAGTGTTGATAAGCTCAAGGAACGCGAAACGGAGAGAAATGGAGTAGATATACGTGTACACAGATAGCAAGCTCCAGCTGGCTCAAAGCATTTATTGACGATCAGGATGACTGTTTTGGCAAATATAATTTTCCAGAGCGGGCCAACGAGTAACCTATATCAAAAGCTTTGTGTCATAGTATTGGGACCTATTCGAGAGCAAAAACAGCGAGATATGCAGAAAAATATTCAGTCAAGATCTATCCTGTCCTTCTTGGAACAAGTCCACTGTCCAGACGGTGGTTTACTCTAAGTCTCCTCGCCCGGTCTTTCCTCTGTACTTCGTCTAAATCCTGGTACAAGCTTTTAGAGGAATAGACCCCTGCTACCCTATCGTTTTGAGATCCGGCTTGTACAGTAGTGTTTGGAGTCCTATATCACATTCTGGAGTTGTTCTGGAAGAGGTTCATGTCAGCCACGCAGATAGCTGCACACGAAGAAATTGGTGAATCTACGCACTATCTACGCACCCTGACACTGATAGCTATCGTTCCATGTTGATCATTCGGATGCGGTCGATTTTTTCTCAGACAAAGTCAATACAAGCAGGTGCTATACGGATCTTCATTTGCTGAACTTCGTACTTACCCATCATTCGGTACTCGAAGTGGAAGTGCCATAACTCCGGTTTTGGGATAACCATTGATCTGAGCGGTGCACCAAAACCAAGGTCCAAGGATTGTACCCAATTGATGCCAATCAATATCAGCCCAGTCCAATGGTTCGGAAACACGCAGTCTGAACATTTGAGGCAAAGGCAAAGGTTAAACCAGATTCTTTTGATTTCTGACGTGAGATACGAGCGATGTCAAAGAGCTGAGACAAAACGAGTAGCAGCATCCGTTACATCTAGAGAAGGGTCCTACCAGAATTCTGTTTTGAAGATTTGTGGAGGAATTTGCTGCGTGGCAGACTAGCTGCTAGTAGCTGAGAATAGCTGAAAATGGTATTAAAAATTCTCGTGGGAAGCACATGTTGTGACATGTCATGCCTCACGTGATGTGACATATCGCGTCCTTGTGAATTTCCACGAGCTCAGCTGTAACTCTCTTTCCAGCTTGCCAACTGCCACGAAATGGCAATTTCAACAAAAATCGATGTGGACCCCACATCTGAGGAGGTGCTACTCACCTTTTATCGAAGGCTGTATCCTTTCAAGTCTTTATACAGCTGGTTAAACCATGAACTAGCTCCCCAACGTCTTTTCACGCATCGCGAGTTCACCTACTCTCTCAAGGGCGACGTATATTTGCGATACAACTCATACGCTACAGTAGAGGAACTGAAGAAGGATATCTGCTTGAGGGTTCCGTTGCGCTTTGAAATAGGACCAGTCTATTCTGCTAAGGTAAGTCTTGGTTGCCATCGCCATCCATATCCCCGCTGACTCTCTTCTGGTAGCCTCGTGACAAGAAGACTGTACGCGCCGGAAAGTTCAAGCCAGATCAACGCGAGCTAGTCTTTGATGTTGACTTGACTGACTACGATCCTGTCCGTACCTGCTGCTCTGGAGCGGCTATTTGCAAACGCTGTTGGCCTTTCATTAGTGCCGCTGTCCAGGTATTGGACAATGCCCTCCGCGATCAGTTTGGTTACCAGCATTTACTCTGGGTCTACTCTGGTCGTCGTGGTATCCATCTTTGGATATCAGACAAAGAAGCAATGGAGCTGACGGACGATCAACGTAAAGCGATGGTGAACTGGCTGTCTGTCGTCCAAGGTGGGAAAGAGCCAGGGAAAAAAGTGAACGCACGGATAGGTTCAAAACCCTTGCCACCTTCAATAAAGTACGCCGCGTGTTCTCGCCCCGTCCTGTTCATTTGTCTCTTATCAATCCATAGGGCATCACTCGACGACCTCGCAAGGATATTTAGTACCCTTATCCTTGAAGATCAAGATTGTTTCGCCAGTCAAGAGGGCTCTGAAACACTGCTTTCGCTGATACCAGATCCAAAAGTTGCGGAGAGACTCCGTGAAAAATGGGCTAAAAACCCAGATCGATCGTCCTCTGAAAAATGGGATGATCTGAAAGATCAGGCAAGAAATGCCCCGAAAGGGTCGGCTGACCGAGTAAGCAATTTTTTTCCGTTTCGCAGTGTTCGCAGTGAATGCCACTCATCTTCATACCAGTTACGGCTTAGTAACGCTATGGAGGACATCATTCTCCAGTATACATATCCACGACTGGACGCTGAAGTGTCCAAACACCGGAACCATTTGCTGAAGGCGCCGTTTTGCATTCACCCCTCGACCGGTCGAGTTTGCGTTCCCGTGGATCCTTCACGTATTGATGAATTCGACCCTGAGGCCGTTCCTACAATTGGCCAGCTCCTTAAGGAGCTGGATGAGGCTGGCGAGAGCCATGGTGGGGGCGAACATCATAGTGGTGCGGATCTGCTTTTTTTTCCTGATTGCCTTTTGCTCATGAACATGCCTCATTGGACAGACTGGGAGAAGACATCTCTCAAGCCATATATCGACTTATTTGATCAACATGTGAGACACCTGACTGCCGAGGTTAGAAAGGCGAAGCAGGAAATGGGTCTGTCCTGACTTTTTGTTATATCCTCTGCAGTCTAATGTTTCCAATCATTTCAGACACTTCCTGGTGATATACGAGATCTGCGCGGATTGCTGTACAACCTATCAAGTATGTATTCTCAGATGAGGACGTCTATCGAGCGCCGTATCTCCGAGCTTGTGTTGTATGATTTTATTTTGTACCATTGTAATCTTCTGAACATAGACTAGCACCTTCTGTACGAGTTATGTTTCTTCAGAAATACGCAGCCTGAGAAATGAGCGAAACCGAAATTTTAGCAAGATAACTCGCTGGCTTTTCTCGTCCCTCCACACTCGAGACAAAAAAGCAACGCAATGGCAAACTAAGTGTACCAATTCTTGCTGTAATAACACCTAAAACAAACTTTTGAAGATATCAATTCGTATATCAACCAGGAAATCATATTCAATACAGGCACTATCTACTTAGAAGAATCAGTAACCCAAAACTCAGTCCGACTTGGTTCGCCATCAATCGGTTTACGAAGGGGGGCTAAAGGATCATGGACCAATAAGAAATACATATTGTGGGCAGGCAGATTGAACTTACACAGCAGGGACAGAGCTAGCAGGACCTGGAAGGGCTGTGAGAGTAGGGAATGCAGAGGTGGCACACTGACGAAAACAATTGATTAACCTATCAAGTAGTGTAGAGCTGAAAGAACATACGGCTTGCTCAACGTCGTTTTGGGTGAGTGAAGGAGGCAAATGTGGACTGGCACCGGCAGGAAGAGGCTGCGGAACAGGGATGACTTCGGAACAGTCAACAAGCTTGCTAGTGTCTTGTCCAACGACCGCAAGCTTAGCCATGGCGGCCTGGAAAGCGGACTGAAGTTTGGCCTGGTCAGTTGTGAATGATTGCCAGTCGCAAGCAGTACGCGAATCTTTAGATCTTTTAGCGCTTTGGTCAAGTAAAAAAGCAAAGAGTGCAAACCTCGGGCCAACTGGAACGCACATGTTCAACGAGAAGTCAAATAAGCAGGATATCAAATGCATACCTCAGAGTCGGATTGAAGACGGATGACTCCCAGTTCGGCGCTCTCAACCTCCCCCTGGTTCCCGCCAGTTCTGCAAAGATTATGTAGTCAGCTAACATTAAGCGGTCCAGGTAAAACTTACCCAGGGAAGAGTGTTCCTCTGAGTTGGGTCTCAATAAAGAACTGAGTGTCGAAGAGACCTGGGGTTGAGTCGAATGGGGTTCTTGACGGTTGTCTTAATCAACAGCAGCATAAAATGATCACCAATTCCACCTACCCAGGAATCTGAAGAATGAGTGGATTTAAAAAGGGGAGAAGGGTAATTTGAGTGATAAGACACCCACCTTAGGATCAACGAGGTCAGCGGCAGCAACAGTGTGGCTATATTCAGAATGAACTTATGCTTATCAAGCTCATGTAGATATGAGACCCACGAAGCTAGCAGTGCAACAACTTCAGCGGTGTCGAAGCCCGCATCTGAGAATCGTGCCAAGATTTTGTCGACCGTGTCTAAGTAATAGGGCCTCCGTATTAAACTTCAACCTTGATATTAAAGATGCCTTACCGAATGGTTCAGGAATTAGAAGATCTGGGGAAGCGGCTTTGGGTTGGGCTCGCCCAAACAGGAACTCGAGCCTGGGAGCACCAGGACAGTTGCTGACACCTAGACAATATCTTTTAGTGTACTCTTTTTTATGTCTACGGTTTTGGCATACCAACGGCACCAGCCAATTGGATACTATAGGTAGATTCAGCAGGAGAAGAGATCGTAGAAATGATCTGAAACTTACAAGTCTCCAGGGCTGATGGTGACGTTGTGACTGGCAATGAAAGCTTTCTGAACACCCACAATGTCATCAATACCACCTATAATATGGAGCGATTCAGCACGGAGACACGAAGGCGTCCTTCACGCGACATCAACCTACCATTGGCGTGGAACGTGGTCTCAATGTCCTCGAACACGATGATAGATCCGTCCGCGCCTCCACCACTGTTTCATTACGACCATTAGTACGAGAAGAGAGTGCGAGGACAACTACATACCCAAGTGTAGGCGAGAAGCCAATAGCGTCGTGGAAGGTCAATCGAAGTGATTCATGAACCTAGGAAAATATGAGACCAGGTAGGTCCTTTCAAAGAACAAGCGTGTTACCTCTTCACCGCACTCGCCCCCATCGAATAGATCCGCCTGGAGCTGGTCAACGAGAGGGAACAGCTGGCAACAGACCGCGTTTGTCGCGGAGTGTACTCCATCAGCGCAAGCTACGCGTTTCGAGGGAACAGCTGCAAGGCCGGGTGTCAAAGAGCACGTCGAATGGAGCGAAGAAGATAGTATATACCATTGACACTCTTCAGCGCAAAGAAAGCAAAGAGAACGGCGAGGAATCCAGTGAAAGCCATTGCGGATAGAGGAGAGAGCTGTTGGCTGAGGATTTGGGCAGCCGCTAGTCCCTTTTTATAGGTTTCAGCCAAGCTACTTGCACTTTTTCGATCCAGCTGCTTTACGCCCTTTGCATGCAAACCATGACTCTACCATGACGCGTAGACCAATCGCGATTCAAGAATTAGAACTACCCACACAAGAGAATAGAGTGAATAGGTTGATGATCATTCGTGTGAGTGCTCTTTACAACTCGAGGCTAGAAGATGGCGAAGATAGAGTGCCTTCTCTACACTTGAACATCCAATTAAGGGTATGGTATGACCCCAGACCCCGCCAAGAAGCGCGATACAGCAGGTTCAGTTCTTCAGGAACAGGACTCGAAATTAAGCCTCAAGTAATTTTTTGAGAAGGGTCCGACGTACGTGTACCGTGCAATCCATCCGAATTGTGTATCCGTTACCGGTTTTCTCTTTGCAATGGACGTCGTGGACCTGCGTATTCATCCTTTTTCACCTTCAGCCTGTTTGATGAGCTTTACAACCGACCAGTTGTAAGACGTCGGGCTCTTACATCGATAAATGCACCCGCGTGCCAAGATGAGAACACCTCAGAACTGTGGAGTCTGCCGGAGTGATGAGTATATGGGAAGTACCAACGGCACATACACTACCCGTTTGCAAGCTGTACCCACTGAAGACTGAAAGTTTGACTGGATCAAAGGAAATTCACGCAGGCGTGTACGTTTTCCGCTTGCTTGGCATCCGGGAAACTTGAAAACCAGAAGTGCAGGCTCCAGAACATCGGAACCGGATGTAAGATGTTGCAACCACGGTCGCACCTTGGTCGGGGGAAAGTGACTGGTACCTATCTCAACTCGAAATCGTTAACACGAATGTCGAAGAACTTCAAGAAGAAAAGAATAAAGTGACTTCTGAGATCAATCTTCGAGAATGCTACCGGRGCAATTCATTCGRTTGTCAAAAAWAGATGACATAAGCAGTATCTYGACGCTCGCTTCCGTACGCGGCGTATCACTCGTTCTCCGTCTCTCTCAGTCACCTGGGCTACGAGGTCAAGGACCGTCGTTGACAACAAGCACTGGAGGTAGTGCACTCAGATCGTCGAGTAAAATATGTCAGCAGTTCAGTATCAATGACATTCACAGCAAACGCTTCGGGGGTATTAACTTGCATTTCGTAAATTCAATAAATCTGCGGAATTCAAACACGGTACGACCTGATTACGTCGAGAAGTCTCACTTCGAGTCCCACACTTTGTGCGTAACTGCATTTCTTTGGGGAGTTAAATTGTTATTACATTAGTATGCAAATCACCTATGCCTATGACCTATGCTAAGACGGGGTTGAAATCTCTCGTTCTGTAACAGCCGGCTCGGAAAGGTAAGCGACCGTCGAGAACTGTTAAATGGCTACTCTAAAAAAAAAACCACTGTTTCTTTTGAAATTCAAATTGCATCTGTTGAATAAGTATGCCAATTGTTCACTTGTCTCCCAAAGTTGTACGATGCAAGTACGATGTCAACATAGTTGTGGCAATGATAATTGTATTGGAGTGAGTCAAGTTCGACGTCAAGTTCGACGTGCAGAAGGAGCGGGGGATAGGATACACCTACATGATGTCCGTCAGTTTTACCGAATCGTACATATGAAGTATAGTCCCCGCGTTATCTCATAAGTGATGAAACGGATATCTTGTACAGTCACTGCACCCGCTCGACTACCTCACCCGACTCCTGCCCCCAACCTTTCCCGATGCACTCATACTCGTATCTCACGATGGTGTTGTCACAGTCCCACTAAAGGCTCATCTTCACATACAGACTTCAAGGGAAAAAAAACCTGTTATATTTCAAATGTTCTCGATACTGGTACGTATCTCTAGGATCTACATATAAAGAAACCTCCTGCAAAGGCCGATAACCACCTCATCATCACGAATTACGAGCGTTCGTTTAACTGCGGCTGAGCTTGCGCAACCATGGCCATGGCATCTGGTGACCTGGCCGTCACATTACAAGGGAAGGCCACCGGTCTCCTACGCGAGTCAGTCAGACTTTTATCTGTGCATTCAAAGATGATAGTTACGAGGGACTTACACTACAAGACCTTCGTCTACGCATTCGTCTCTAGAAGGCAGAATCGGTTGCCCCTTGTCGTCTTTAATCGGACTGATGTCTGCTGCCCATAAAAGGGTAGCCATGTCGATGAAGAGAGCTTGATTCGCCACATGCATACCCATACAAATGCTGAACATTTAGGTGAATACATTCGGTTTAGTTTGTGGCTGGAACAGTTTTCAAGTCGGAAGCTCTCACCGTCTGCCATAACCGTACGTGACGTGACCTTGTCCATGCGTACCCGGGATGTCGATTTCTTGGTTGTTCTCGTCGAGGAAACGTTCTGGTCTGAATTCATCGTAATCGGGGAAGTAACGGGGATCTCTGCAAGAAAAGGAAAGGAAGGAAGGGGAATTAGCTTCAGTGAAATATTGAGCTTTGATGTAATTATCTGAATTTACCGGTTCATGGCCCTGGAAAGAGTGCGGATGAGACAGACTGTAGAGCGAATAAATGTGAGTGACATACCAGCCATTTGCGATTACCACCGTTCCTTTTGGAATAAAGTAGCCGTTGTACCAATCGTCCTGCATGAATACGGTCATTAGTTTCGTTCGGTCAGAGAGCCAGGGTGAAGAAGATATCGTATGTACCTCAGATGTTCGACGGGGTAATCCTATAGCAGATGTACATCAAGCCCATGCATGAGATAATCTACCAGAAAGCCTACCTAGAGGTCCAACAGGACGCCACCGCAATACCTCCTTCACCATCGCTCGGAGGTAAGGCAGGTGCGGCCGGTCAGCGAAAGTCGGCATACGACCCCGACCAACGACACTGTCAATTTCTTGTTGGGCCTTCCGCATGACATCAGGATACAGTGTCATAGCGAGCATGAACACGGCGAGAGCAGCTGCGGTCTGCGGGGATTTGGTTCAGGTGAGTCTTAACTTTCAATTCGGAAGGAGGTGTGGAGGACGTACAGTTTCGGCTCCGGCTCCACTGTGAATCAAATGATCATGAGACAAGACTTTAGAGTAGGTAAAGGTGGACGTACAACATCGTCCCCGCTAACCAGGCTGTTTCTTTAGGAGATAGACCGAGCTTGGTCTGTTGATCTAGCAGGGAAGAAGCGAAGCTCTGTTTGTGATCATTTGTATCCTATCACAAGTATAAAGAAGTGAGTATATTTGAGACTAGGATTAGCGGTTCATTTACCATTGAGGCCTTGACATTATCTGGGATCATAGAATAATAAGAGCATTGGTCAGCCGAAACTCAGAAACTGAAAATACAAGCAGGAAACCAAACCAGCGCGAAACTGACTCACCTATGAAGCCTTCGAACATCTGAGTATCTTTCCGATGCCATTCCAAGCCTTCGCGTTTCCATTTTGCCATCCACTCTGGCAGATGCAGCATCGCAGGGAATATGTCCACGAGATAAGCTCCTGGGAGCGTAGCGCGGACGAGTCGGTGCATCAAGTCATTGATACGCGTGATGAGAGGGTCGTCGGATTTCTCGATCGGGTTCCAGCCATAGATAGCGCATAGAACGGTCGACGCGGCAGATCTACAGGAGCAGACGGGGTTCAGCGAGAGAGTATGAAGGGAATAGCCGCGGAGTCAGGAGAGGATATCGATGTTAAGATTCCACGTAGGAACAAACAGAAGTGGAAAAAAGAAAGCGATTTTGAAGCTTACCTGCGCATGTGGTCATCCCAATCGCGTGGATTTGTGATCATTTGGTGTGTGAGGAACCGTGCTTCGTCTTGCTGCAGAGGCTGGAACCGTTCCGATGCGCGAACGTTTAGGCCTTCATTCCCCGCACGACGTAGTTTGCGCCATCTGCATCATATTGAGGTCAGCAAGAAGTCAAGGGAATGTGGAGAAACACAAGAAGTGAAGAGACGTACAGTGCGCCATATCCAGAAAAAGCAATGAAAATCCCCCCGGTCAATATTTCATGCGCCATGATGAATCGAGGACGGTCGCTGTAAATCGTTGAGCGTTTCTCTGAATGATGAAGAGAGGTAGTTGGATGATGAGTCATTAATCTGATTTCACGAAAAGAATCGACATACCAAGAAGGTCCGTAACGGCTTCATGACTATTGAGCACGATCACAGGATTTCCGGCCAGGTTTAGTGAGAATACAGGGCCTGAGAGATAAGATAAGTCTGCGGAAAATGCATGAAGAGTTGTTTGATAAATAGGACCGACCATATTGCTCCTTCCATTCCGTGAACCTGAACCATTGGAATTGAGGTAACTGGAAGATGTTTCCAAGGAGAGGGAGACCACGAGGTCCTGGAGGCATACGTCCCTTGGGTCTGTTGAATACCTTCACCAGCAGAAGAACGACTGCGGGAATTCCAAGCAGTTGTACGAAACGGAAGCTGTTGTTGTCGATTGACATGATGGATCTAAGGTGTTCCAAGCTGAATACAGACGTGTTATTTGTAGCCGATGAAATAAAGTTCAAGTTGTCGAAGAAAGACTCCGAAAACGACATCGGGTGCGCTGAAGACTCGGACGCAGAGGCGCCTTTTCTGGAAACGATATATACTGAACAGCGTAAGGCAGCGGCGGCGGCGCATAATGAGTGCTATGCTTCCGCTCGTTCTCCATCCTCGATTAAATTGAAGAAAACGAACGTTGGAGATAAGGTCCGCACAATAGTCTGCGGTCACAGTTGGATGGGTAACGGTCTGTGTCACGCATTGTCACGAGAGTCACGCTCCTTCCTTCTCTCAAATTAAACCATCATGATGATCCTTTCCGAGTGGGGAGCTTGTTATATGGATTTGGAAGAAATAATCGATGTTGCGTCCCTTATTGAAAGGAAGGAGTCCTGTATGTGTTTTTTATTACTCGTTAATCACACTGTCTTCCAAAAAGGCCTCGTTTTCCAGGCCGAAAGGATACGCGTACTACAAGACCCTTAAGTTGATGTTGTGTAGCACCAACAGAGTCGACATTCTTAATTTCAAGCCCTTTGATCAAGCTTCAAGCTCGAATCTTTCTTATCGTCCCTGTGGAATTCTTGCGAGTGAATGAGACTTGAATGAGACGAAGACCAAGTACGGTCTCTAATGGTTTCCTAGCTAGGCAATCCTCTTTCAAATTTCGCGTCTCACACCACTACCGTTCACAGTCCGACATTCTTACGTCGTTGGCGCATAAGTAGTTCTTCGTGCCAGGCAGTTGAATGAACATGGTTCCGCGGATTCGTCAGCGTCAAATTCAAGTTAAAGAAGATTAGTTACTCTACTCGAGGAGCTCGAAGGCATTCGGTGGTGCAATCTGCATGTGAGGGATGATGGAGCTGGGTAGATGGTATATGGGTATGTGCTCGGCTCTAGTCGCATATTCGAGGATCAATAGATGATGATTGTCCGGGGAGGGGGAGGAGGAAGAGGAGGAGTCTATTACCAGCACGGGGAATTTTCTCAACCGGAGATAGTTATATGTATCGGTAAGTCTTTCTTCGAGTCTTCTACCTTTCACTTGTTCGCTGTCAGTTCATATTTTGATATGGAAATCGTGACATTCAAAGTAAGGAGTCCGAGAAATGTAGAACGAAGGAGCAAAAGATCAATAAAATTCCTAGTATTTGAGGTTAGGGCGCAAGGCAGGAGCACTTGGGCTAGATACAATTACAGAGCAGTAGTACTGAGTCCACACTACAGGCGTAACATTATTTCAAGTTATGTACTACTGAAGATAATCATAGATAGGGAAAGTTGTAGTTCAATAAGAAAAGAGTGCCTGTAAAACAGAGATTGAGTGGATTAAGTGGATTGACATAGGTAGCTCAAGAAAGCATTGTTCAATTAGAGAGAGGATGTATTGCTGGTGGTGGCAGTAGCAACACTTGAAGAGATGGGCAAGGAAGTTAACGATGAAGCAGGAGGACTTGCAGACACAGTGGTGTTTGTGGTGTTGGCTGCATTGAAAGGCTTGTTGGCAATAGCAATGCCAGAAATTTGTGCAGCAGGAGCAGCACAAATTTGGGTCACTTCAGCTGCAAATATCAAGAAGTAAGAGGGATATTCGTCACTCGTGTGAGAGTAGGAAGGAAGACATACCGGGAATGGGATTGGATGAGATAACATCCTGATCTGTACCCTCAGCAAATACAAGTGCTAGAGTTCATTATCATTCAGTTGAAAGCATGGATGTGAGAGAAAAGAATATGAGTTTACCTAGACCAGCGTTAAGATGGAAATCTAGTGCGACATTATTCAATATATTGATCTATTGAGAAAATGACAATTTACTCACTAATGTGACTATGTTGTACAGCAGGTCAAAGTCAGTGCTACGGCTTTCAAGGAGTAAATAGACATACCAATGCATGATCCAAGGGCCCTGCACATGTGGCATGTTAACAAAAAATCCCCGATAGACCAATAGAAATCAATTGCTCACCGGGTTATTGGTGTCGAAGCGGATGGTAACAAACTCATCGAGGGTTACATTCCCGGTGCTCACAACATCACGTCGGACTAATGGAACATTGGAATTATGTCAGTCAATGAGCAGAACATCCAATGAATATGGAATCAAACTTGGATTGATGTAATTAGCAGTGGTGCTTCCTGCACTTTGAACAACACTGAAAGCATGCTATGATATCATCAGCAAAATGATGTTGGAAAGTTGTATATAAGATACTTACTCCATGCAAGTGGAATGGGTGCTATGAACTCATGTTAGTCAAGATACTAGGGATATTAGGATTAACCCACCGGTCCTCCGGGAGGAGGAGCAGTCTCATTAGGCCTGATGGTAATCTGTACTGTTACATTCCTCGGGAGGAAATATACACTTCCAGCTGGCAGTAGGCTTTGTGGCGGCACACCGTTCAACATCTGCAAAAGTACGGGAGTAGTCAAGGTGTTGGGATTGTACTGAGTTTCGTTTATGTTGAATGTGCCGGTTTTTGTACTGAATCCTATGTAAAACACATCTGTGACGTTTGCACCACTAGCTTCAGGGAGTCCGGGAGCTTGAGGATCCTCAAGTGTGTGAAGGTTTGACTCTACCAATGGATTAGTGGAAATTGGTTGTGAGGTAGTCGGTAGAGTATCATTAGCTCCCTTAAAATCTGGATTCAGACAAGCTGCAGATTGATTTAGAGAGTTAAAAGATGATTACCTTATAACGTAAAATGGCAAGATTTCTTCCATTTGTGTAGTCAGTCCGATTTGCAGCATTGGGCAGTGCTATGGAAAAGAAGTAAGTACAGAATCTGATCTGCCTCTCAGTAGAAATTAATGCATACCTCTGATCCAGTAGTTGTCAATAGGCTGGGATGCATCGAGCACAAATGAATAGCGCTGAGCTTTACACCCAAAGTTAATATTGACTAGTGGAATAACAAGTAGAACATACCAGCAAAAATTTGGAATTGATCAACCAATAGGGGCTGTGTGTTCTGTCCATCAGCCTCAATAATTGTCATATTATGACCTGAAATAGTGCTGTAAGTCCCTCATACAGATACCTACTACCATTAGAATAAACATACCATCGACAGAGAATTGGAAGTTTGGGTCACAAGCCATGCCTTTGTAATAGACCATCAGGTTCGACTGTACCAACAACTGACATACATAGAACTCACTGATTATTCTCATCCGGTATGACTTTCCGTGCTCTACCTCAATAATTTCATAGGGAACAGAGTCATTGGATGAGGCAGATCGACCCTTTCCGTTAAAGAGAGTGGCATCCAATGCAGGGCCTGGGGGAAGACTTCCCGTAACACCAGCATCGTACCAGTCAGCAAGGGTAATCACAGTAGTTTCTTAAAACCTCAGATGAGTTTGGAGCTAGCTGAATGAAGATAAATAAATCGTACCATCATCAACATCATAGAGGTCCTTGTGAGGGTCATCAGGGTCATAGACAATCTACAGATGCTCATCAGCTATATCCAACACAAGAATATTGAGATGGGACATACAAGAGGACCTCTGAAACCATCACAGTATTGAAGACCTGTGATACCAGTATGAAGGACGGTTTTGGATTCAAGTATTCTGTTCAAACCTACCGACATGCGAATGGTACCTAAAAGATCATTAGGATACCGAGTATAAACATAATACTGCGTGTGAAACTTACCAAAAAGTACCGGCTTGGCCAGGAGCAGTGAAATTATATAGAAAAGATCGTCCACTGGGCTGTAACAGTAGTTAGCATATGCCAGTGATGACCATGCTTGAAAATAGTTACGCACAATTGGGCACTGGCTAACCATAGCGGTCCCATCTGCCCATGTAGTATCTGTAGAGGTTCATATAAGTATAAGGCAAAATGGATACGGTAAAATGTACGAACGGTCTTGGAAGAAACCTGTTCGAAGGTTCTTCGGGTAAGTGATTTGTAGAAAACCTAGGAAGAGAAATTTAACTACCGTGCCAGTGCTATGAAGATTTAGGTTAGCTAAATCTCTTAGCCTACAACAAGGAAGGGAAACGTACAATACTAGTCTCATTAATGAAGGCTGGATCAGTGGATCGTATATTATTCTGAACGTTAATATGGAAGGCTTGGCCCTGAAGGAACAAACTCTTAGTGGAATTGCTCAACATCATTAGACATTTCAAAGATCACCTTCGTTGCACTGATCATTGGCGTCGGGAATTGGCCATTGACGGTGACCACTCTATACAATAGTCATCGATTAGGAGAACATACGAGGGCTTGGGCAAAGTAACCTTACTCGTGTGAAGTACCATCGGGTCCTGCAGTCGAAGTACCAATAATGAGGCTCGATGAAGGACTGATAACATTCTGCGCAGTGACAATGGGGAGAAGCGAAACAAGGAGTGGAATGGTAAACATCGCAAGAGAGATGTGAGGTGTCTACGAGCTTCAGCAGACTCTATATACTCCTGCAAATGCCTCACCTTCCGGAAATGATAAATCAGCTTTACCAAACATATCGGATACTTCAGTTATGTGTCAAGTAACATGAGCCAAAATTGCGGTAAGTTGAGGCGTGCAAAGTAAACAGTGAACATAGCTTCATCTTGGAGTACCTTTCAATGTCCATGGAGTTGAAGCAACATTCATCTGGACCCACGCTTGTCGGACTTACTCGCACACTCAGAGACTCAATACGGAACATACAGCAATGGAACAGGGGAATGCTGTATATATGACTAAATCAGGAGGTGGATAGGAGAAGACCATGTCCTTTTGAACTTTAAGCTAATGGTCGTGGTAGTTTCATGCACTAGACGGTTTGCATATTTAGATCCCGAGGGTATTGTTCCATGCTCTTGAAAATCCTGACATACCCCGACACTGCTCAGATGCTGAAAATGTGTGTAAGAATGTGTTGATCAGGAACAGGTCATCCTGAAAGCCAATCAAAAAAGACCTTCTGACGCAACAGGCTAACCAGCAAGATGGAGTTCCTGATCAGAAAACCCTAGCCAACTATGTAAGTGAAAGAATTGACCATCTTACTCCCTGCGTGTCGGTGAGTGCATGGTTCAACATGGAATTACTATGCAGTTGTGACAGGACTGAGGATATCTAGACGTACGCCATAGTAGTGCAGCAGTTTTATGGACTGTGGCGGTATTTCAATTCACTGTTTCAAAGTTGGTCGCTGGAAGAGATCATCAACTCAACTCTATGGTACTTACTTTTCAGTACAGGATTAATTGAAACTCACACGCCGCGGCGGTGCCGAATTCCTTGTCTCCCGCTGCATTCCCTTTGCCGCCAATTCACGTCAGGTAAACTCCTTTGAGACTAGTCCGGTATCATGAAGTGAAAATAATTGTTATCCAATGTCTTCTTGCCATAGCAAAATCGATGCAAAGTAGTGAGTATTTTCGGGTAGTACCCGAAAATATGGTATTTCACTAGGTTCATTGTAGTTACACATTACTTACTGAGCCTCTTCGGAATAGGTACCGGCATCGTGCGCACCTCTTGAATCTCATAACTCATTTGACCGTCAACAACTGCATGCATTCCCTCACCAGCTCTTCAGTGAATATATTAGGCTATATCCCAAGCCATGCTGTCGGAGTCTTTCCGAATATCTTCTGAAACAGATATATGAGTATCCATAAATGGAGTGTCATGTCCGAAAATGCGCAAGAAATGTTGCGCGCTTTTCCAGCCGCTGAAGACATTCAAGGGAAGTTACACGATCACGATCGCATTCAAATTTCACAGATAGAAATCTACTTATTGGGTCACCAGTGTTACCATGAAATTCCCGGCCCTTCCCCAACACGACTCCCTAGTGCCGGTTCTGCTTCCCTTCACTGAGACTACGCTATTAATATCCACAAACCTATTACAATTCAGTTCGATGTTAGTGAATTTATTGACCGTGGGGGTACAGCGATGATGGATAGCTACAATCCAATCCTGTTCATTTCGAAAGAGCCATTTTAGCCAATTCTTAAGACATTCCCTATCATTATAAGATTAGCACTCATCACGATACCGACAAGCATTAAGCCGCGTATGATCAGTGGTGGTGGTACCGATGACCTTCCCGCTGGCTTGTAGCGACAGGTAGTGGAATCTTAGCGCGCGCTGGTAACGATAGTAATAGCTACTTAGTTAGCCGATTCATATTCGATGTAACACATTATGTTGTATGTGTCAACCTTGCTTGATATCAGAGCAGAGAACGTCCAACAAGTGTATATGAAGCAGACGTGCTTCATTTGAAGGCTGTCATTGGCAAGCACCCGGACAGCCTGTACGAGTACTCACACAAAATAGGAGCTTCAAGAAACCTCAAGCTTCTAAGTTTTGCCATATGAGAAGTGAAGTCTGAGAGTTAAGAAAGTCCTTTCCCACCTTGCTCTTCTTCTTCCAGCATCAAAAACAAATAATTCACTGACATAGCTGAACGCCGTGCAGTGTCAACATGATGATCAATGCTGGGCTGGGATGAGAAGCGTAATTTCTTGACAGGTTTCCTATTGTCTACTGCAGGAGGAGCTGCGGTCCTAGTACATAGTAGTCTGTAACGATAGCGATCACTCGTACTGTAGGGAAAGTATCACCGCATCATCGATGATCGCTGCAATACTTACTTACTAGTACCGTTCAAGCTATTCAAAGTTTCGAGCTGGTAGCCAATAAGTTGCCGCCTGTGACTCAACGTTCCGATGATGCTCCACCGGAATGACAGATGAGATACATACTACTTACCGTCGCGGTATCACCACGGCCGCTTTTCTGTATTGCCCAATCTCGAATCCCGAAAAATGCGGAGGTAGTGGGATAGTGCGTGGCATGACCAAGCAACGGGACGGAACCGCTTGGTCATGCTTCTGTGCCGAAACGCCGTGAGCTTGCCGAGTTGGGCCTTTACAAAACCCGACTTGTCGAGTTCACTATTCTTCGACGTTTCAAATTAACCCCTATTAACCCGTCCCCTGAAATTATCAGAACGAGTCATGCAGTGGGACCTAAGATTTTGGACCTTTAAGCAAATAAGCCTACCTAGTACCGAGCGTCGGTTCCTCACGACCCCAGTACTGATTCTCATGGCCCTAAAGGTCAGCTGAGCTCTTGAGCTGTAAAAATCAAGAGACTCAGAGATGAACTAGAAAATATTCCGTTCTATCGGACCAATATCAATGTCAACTTTGTCCGTACGCACATGCTCGGGCAGGGCTGAAAGACGCGCGCGCGCCTCAACCTGCGTCAATTCCAGTATATGTATGCCGGCGGAATAGCAACTGATGTGTATGACCACCATATCGTATTTGTCCCTTAGCGCTCAACGCTCAGGAGACTTCAGCGCCCTGCTGAGCTAGATGAGTAATCGATATTTGAGGGCGGGAAGGAGTAATCAGCTGCCGCCACGGGTCTTTGTGATTCCCAGCTATACATACCTATACCTGCTACATACACCGTACTATCCCTGCAGAGAATGCGGCTTCGACCGACACTCGGCTTACGTCGCGAACGCCCTGTTCTAGTATTATTATTAAAGATTGAATATTTTGCGCAATCGAACCTAATTGAACCCATTATAGATCATTGCGATTCATAGAAATGCGTGCCTTGGCAAATGTGTTTGTGTGCATCGTCCCAGGTCCCCCGCAAAATCCCACAAGACATCCTGACCCACAGCCTACAGGCGCCCAGACCCGCTTCTATGCCGACGAAATGGTTAAACAGATCACATCCCGCGGGTCAGTTCCACTTTGCCTTTTCTTCATTTTCTTCCTTTTTCACTCACGCCTGCGTACGTACAGCGTATGTTTTCCACATGATAGTGATGACTGAAGACGTACCTACTTATTCTGGAGCTTTGTGAGCCAAATTCATTGCTGATGAAACAGCAAAACTCCGGAATCTCAGGTATCCCTTGCATGCATAGCTTACGCGTGTGTATAGCGCGAGACCCGGCCATTCCACGATGGGGACCTAGTGCTGGTTTAACCTCCTGAAAAGATCACCAAAGTAGGGATAAAATTAAAACATATTGACGATTGTGAGCAGAGATATCAATACAGTACATGCAGCGACTTGGGTACTCCCATCTCCAACTTGACCTAGGGTGTGAGCACCGCTCGCTGCCGACGAGGCTTGGGAGGACCCGGAGTTTGGAAGCTCTGGAAGAAAGGAAGCAGTCTACAAAATACTGTGCCGTGCGTGAGCACATGTAGTGAAACCAATATCTATTAGTGAATTCAACAACTCACCAGTGTCCTTTGCCCACATCATATCTCGACTCTTGACTCATGAAGCTTGACCGCCGGCTCCGAGTCATCCCAGCAGCAGCGACCCTACGATTCGAGTGTCGTAAGGCTAAACCCCACACCTTCACTTTCCGATTCTAATTAAAGACAAATCACCGTCGGTCAATTTGCGACGGACGATAGGTTCCAAGTCCGAGGTTAGTATGGACTTGGATGAACGATATGATGGAAGGATGCTACAGATCTGAATAGGTGGCTGGATAGTGAACAACGATACATACTAATCTGAGGTTGAAGTGCCAGCTTCGACTATGATATGAGACTCGAAAATAGTGATTATGGTACTAGAGCGTACTTGCCTGGGTGAATACGTCTGAGTCCTTCCTTGCCTCCTGCTCATCCCACTGTTAGAGCTGACCTGGAGCCGCTAATCGCACCCCAGCAGTATCGAGAAACATAGAACACTGCCCCGACCTTCGCCTGGGATGAACCAAATCTTTTAGAATCACGAAACAGCAATAAAGAAAAAAGAACTCCGGTATCCGTGGAATCATGTAGCTTTTTTATGCCGTTGAATACACTTCCTTCCTTTGATATCATGATATGGGCCCATGTCTTGGAAAGTTATAAGAAACAAAGTAGTTGTGAGAATCACTAATATCCCTGACTCTCATTACATACGTACTGTACATCATTATTTCCCATGGCTCCACAGGTTGACCCCAAGGAATGCTTTCCGAAACTTGATTCAGATAACCACAGTAATACCACTGAACATGCCCATGCTCTCTGGCCGTCCGTCTCGTTTAATCAAGTAACTCTCCAGCTGTATGTCTTCCTGGAAAATGGAGACGATAGACTCGATAAACCGCTGTCTTCGGGGTGAGTAAGACGAAAAGAACAGTCTTCCAGCGCAGATCTTTATGAAGGAAACGACGATGCACTAGATTGCTATATGTCGTCTTGGTGTCGGCTCTTGCGAATCGTTAAGTCAGTTCTTGAATCAAGAAAAGAAAGGAAGACTTTTCACGCACTATGCACCATCCAGGAGAGGCTCGCCCACTTTGAGTAGGCCACAACACGGACATTAGTCCAAAGTCAAGATAGTAATGCAACCTAGGTAGGAAAGCATTTATCAAGAATGCGCAAGCAAGAGAAGGCTGAACAACTCACATACTTCATCGAGAAAATACATAACAAGGTGGCATCGCAAGTTCTCACACATGGTCCCGTCTTTCGTCAGCTCACCAGAATGTGACTGTCTTGTAAGCTTAGCTACTTGGAGGAATTCGATAACCTAGGGGCTCGTTGCCATACGGGATAGGGTATTCACAATGGAAAACCAGCTCTGTGAGTCATGGCCCTCGGACAAAAGTCGACGGGATAGAGTCAGGTTTATGGGCGGAGGGAGTTCGCATGGTGGATCGGGATAGGGTTCGCAAAGGAGGGAGAAACTCGGCTTTTGGCTTTTGTATACTCATCAAAGACGTCCAGGGCATTAATTGGGCATTAATTCTGTGACTACTCGGATGCAAAACGGCTAGTATCGACTCGGGTCCATGCCACGGTTCATTAGAGCAAATTTAGTCAGGTACAACGACAACGTGAGAGAACATCGATCGGCTACAATGGCGAGCATTAAAGCATCTAATAGTCAAAAACCGCAGAGCTGAGACTCACTAAGTAATGGGATATCCCCAACTGTTCCGTGTCAATGGTGGTTGCGCTGAAAGAGTCTGAGAAATGGTCGCTAATGTAAACAGTCACACGTGCACTCGGCATCATGCTCTCAGGCTACTGAGTCTTCAAAGCTTCACCCAGCATCGACGATGAATTCAAATCTCTAAGTTTTCTTGGAATTGTTCGTCGCAAAGGTTGAACGTACTTCACTTTGATATATGCCTTTCAGTTTAAATCTTTCTTTCCCATCCATATGAACCTCTCGCAGGAGATGTCGATGAAGACTTGCTACGATCCCTCCTTAATGGCTCTTTGAAGTCGTGTTCTCTGCCGTCACCTCACCTCTCTACTGTTCACGGTCCGATATCTCTCATGCCGTCGGTGCTTGATAGTAATACCAGCCAGTCAAATGAACATGGTCCCGCGAATTCATCAACGTCAAATTCAAGTTGAAGAACAGTTGCTGTATTTGTGGAGCTCAAAGGCGTTGGATGGTGCAACGTGCATACCGGTGACTGGGGATATTAGAGATACAAGCAGGTAGGATGAATAGGGTGTGGGTATGTGCTTATTTACGCTCGTATATTCGAAGACTAACTAGACCAGGATTATTCAAGGAATTGGTTCGACGGGAAACAGTTTTATTGGTGAAGACTCCTATTTTTCGTCTCTTCTCAATCAGCATGCCTTAATAAAAGAATTATGATATCTACAGTGAAACACAATTAACTGACTTGTCACCTTTCAGGAGGAAAATTACTTAGTCTTCCATAATCGCCGCAGCCGGATCTGGGACATCAATAAATCCCAAGCTGGAGGTAGAGCGTTTACAATATTGCGAGCCTGATGGTTATTCGCGCGAGGAAAGAGTTGTGTGGCGTATTCCTAGGATATGAAGTTCTGAGTGGCCAACGTAGTCAGGTTGGTGGATAATGAGCTTTCCTTAGAGTTGGTAGACGCCAGTAGCGTATTCTGCAAGTTGTACGGACATATATAATCACACGAGGTGCTCTACATACCCTCTTCCATGGAGGAAAACGATGACCGGAAGAAGACCATCAATGGACACAGAGTGTAAGAATACTAGATTCCGTATGAATAACTTTCAGTAAGTTGAGAACAAGCTAAATTGAGTATCTACCTAGATTCCGTATGAATAACTCTAGGTAGGAACACATAAGTAACTAATAAAAAGGACATAGATACGAAGCGGCTCACCTCAGTAAGTTGGGAACAAACTGAGGTGACCGTGAGTAGGGATTCGTTACTTTAAGGTCTAAAACAACAGCTATAGACATATATAAAGCGGCCGTAAAAGAATTGAAATATAGAAAAATCAGGAACAGGAAAAGAGACAACGGGCGCATGAGGCGGCACAATCGGGTCGGTGCGCTCGGATGCGCCGGCTTTGCAGATTCCAACGCGTACATACTTGTATCTCACGATAGGGCCCCTGATAATTCGCACAGAGCTCTCATCCGGGACCCCCGAATTTTGGCCGATTTTGGGGCGAAGGTTCCATCCCAGTGACCAGTCCCCGAATTTCGTCCTGATTTGGAAGGTATCTATCATGCCATGCGGCCCCGAAAATGGCTCTCTCGCCACAAGGTCTCATGCCAAACCCCCGAATCTTAGCGACGTCTAGCAGCGAACAAGGAGCGAAGTTCGAACGAGGAGCGTGCACCATAGCCATAGCCCGAAACATCTATTATGATACTATTCCAGACTCGGAGTACTATTGTACATAGTCTTATTGACTAAGTACCTCAACATTCGAGATTTGTTTTCCCAATAGCGAAACGAAATAGAGATATGTTGACTCCTATCTGACATTCCTTCAACAACCTCAATACCTAATACAACAATGCTCGACATTGCAACTACCGATGACGACATGAAAGACGACGTTGACGGCATCCAACCTCCGCAAAGGCTGTTAGCAGCCCTGAAGATTCCTTCAGAAACCAGTGTCGCAATGCTTTTATCTATGCCTCTGCCGAGTTGTCCTTGGAGTCGAAAGTTACACCTAGACAACGCCAAGTGGTTTAGCAAAGTTGAGGCAAATGCTGAATTTGACAAAGATCTTACCTCCATGGTTCTCCCTTCTACTCGTCAGTGCATGATACTGGAGGGTGAACCGCTTCGCAAAGCAGTGGAACGTGGCTGTAGGTCTGTCGAGCACCCAGTAAAGGCTGGTATCCAGCTACCACTTGCAACAGTTCGCTTATGGAAATGGGCAAATGTACTGTTAGAGGGAAGACGGTTTTGGTCGGAGAAGCTGAATTGGATTGAGCAGACAGCAGTATCAGAAGAGTGGGCAAATGAATTGCGGGAGAGGTTGAAGAAAAATGTCCTTCACGCACCTTGGCAATCTGGGCTTCAGGTCAAGATAGGACGGGGGAGCACGGTGTCTATCAAACATGTTGCAGCTACCTTGCTATCGCGTGAGTGGATGACAGGAGATGCGGTGGAATGTGTTGTGCATGCTATCCGAGCACTGCACATGCAAGGAGTCTTCGTGGGAGCTTCTATTGTGGAACCGACTTTATGTGCTGTCTTGCAGGACCAATATACACCAGAAGTGCCTTTCCGAGGGACAAGAAGTGTGCACCCAAAGTACTGGGGAGAGAAGCTTCAGAGAAAGGAGGTGTCGGTGCTCGAGATACCTTGGAATATTCCCCAGCTGCATTGGTTCCGGCTAAGGGTGGATGCTGAACAAGGAACGATCTTCAGTTTCGACTCGGCTCCTGAAACAAGTGCAGCGTACCTCAATGAGATCCTCCAGTGTATCCAGCAGTGGCTTGAAGAAATTGCATCCTCGTGTTACAGCATGCTACTTACATTGCACAACGGTATATCCTGGCCGCCTGCCAGTGGATATATCCACCGATCAGTGAGTCTTGGAAAATCTGACAGTGGTCGAACAAAAAATGAAGCAGCGAATCGCAATAGAACCTGATAGAACCTAGAGGAAAGTCAGTCGGAGGCACCGGGCCGAATATCCAGCCTTCGACACTTTTGCGCAATTCGTCAAAAAATGAGCATCCATCTCGGAAAAGTTTGTAGAGACGCGTCGCGGAACAACGTCTAAATGCACGTGAGCGCGTCCCACAAGTCTAAGGGCAGCCAGTCCTGCCTATTGCGAAGATGAAAAGTGCCTATTAGGTCCTCTCTATACGATCGAGTAAATCAGATTGAATGAATACAGAAACCCTACGACAAAAGCTCGCGCATATGAGGCCACGGCGTAGATTCGTCCACTTGCGGTGGTGCACCTTCCAACGTCCTCAGCAAACCTTTCCATACAAATTCTCTCGGGATACCGGCTGATTTTGTGTATTTTGATAGGAAGAGCTCATCGGTTGCATCTGCACAAGGAGAGAGAACGGAAATRMACTRAGAAACTGGAGTAGAACWTATGATRGACAGAAAAGGGTGTACTCRCGCGCCGTCAACGCCTGGTCGTTCATCCATGCCTCAAAAACGGCCGTCGCTTCCTTGAGGCTGACATTACGCGGTATATCCAAAACCGTCAAGTTTCGTGCGTATTCCAAAAGATTTTTATTCCGCTTGTTGTATGAGCTTAATGGTTTGAACCCGGGAATGCCCACTGCCAATTGTAATTCAATCGGAATCGAGTATGCTGGATCAGTGGAGGTAAGTGCGCCCAACACAGCGCCTCGCTGGAATGTTCGCTTGCCCGAGGCGAATTCGAGTAGTATACGAGGGATAGCGAGATGGTATGGTCGAATGGCAGCAAAGTGAGGATCACGGTATGCTGTGCGTTCATTGTAGAGAGCTTGGAAATCGTCAATAGCCAGAAGGACTGGAATTCTGGAAAAAAGTTTTTCGAGGTCAGTCCAGAGATAGTTGGGAGGCACGCAGGAGGCTCACTTGGTCTGGCTACTGAGCTCGTCCATCAATGTATCTAAGATCACTGCAGCCAGAGGTTGCTCCTTGACACCGATAGAAGCTAGCTCGGAGAGTGAGGTACCACTGGGAACCTCTCGCTTTTCGAGCTGGAGAGCCTTTTGCATATTGGTGGTGGATAACCTAGTAGAATTGACCTCAAGAATCCGCCTTAATGTCTGGTGGGCTAAATCTGGCTGAAGATATGTTTGAGTACGTAGGTCGTACACATGCATGGTAGTCGAGTCGACCGTGGATTTGGCTATCCATATGCTATATTTCAGTCAATGCATTCTTATCCAAGGGACAGACGACACACCTCGGGGTATATATATGACTATCCAATCCTTTGCCGAGCAGTATCGCACTGATTGAAGTAGCAAGACACTCTTTCCACAACCCGCCATACCCGTATAAACAATCCGTGACTCCATACTTGATTTTGTCTCCGCTTCGTCGAGAGCGCGCGCAGCTGTGACGGTGACATCACGAATGACTGAGAATCGCTGAGAGAGCAGACGATACTGAGGAAGGAGAAGGTATAATGAATTTGCTGAGCTCGGGCAAAGAAAACACTGCGTACCTCAAGTAGCAGTTGCTTGGGCGTTCCAAAGTATTTGATAGGGTCATTCTCCAATTGTTCAAACTGAACAGCAGTCCCTATTAATTCCTTCGTAACAAGGTCCTATAATCTCTGTCAATTAGCGAGATGTGTACGCATCGGCGACGCATAAAACACGAACCGGGCTGAATGTAGGAAGGGACAATTTTTGTCGGTTATTCGATTCAAAGACAGGCTCCGTTAGTTGAGATGGAGGTATAGCTCGAAAAGCCTGGCAAGTCAAAACGACATTGAACGTTGAATCACAAACAGACATATGCGAAACGTACCCCAACTCGTGCCTTCCTACTAAACGCTTTTTTCTTCTTCTTGTCCTGCTGGTTGTTTTTACTCTTGAAAGCATTACTTTATAAAGTAATTTTTTAAGTAAATGGAGAGTTTTGAACAAGAACAAGAAGTAATAAGAATACTAACGACCGGGATTTGCAGGAGCAGCATAACTTCATGTCTGAGCGCATACGAGCGTCCTCTTAGCTGTTGATCGACATGAAGAGAGTCGAGAGAGTGCAAGTGACATTCTAGCACAGACTACAAAACAGAAATTTATTTCTTTTGGAAATTTCAAGTTAGACTGATACTCACCTGTCCACCAGCAATTTAGTGGCCAGGAAAACCTCGGCCCGTCACACAAAGGCGAGTTTGAATCTTAGTCAGCATTAGTCAGCATCACTTTATTGGCTGCCGAGAGGTACAGTAACGGGTCGATATAAAAAATGGTCTTCCAGGGTCTTCCCCGTTATTGTACAGCACTCTCTCAGATATCCAAAGCTGCTACCGGTAACAGACAGCTCTGGAAGGACAAGAAGAAAAAAATATCAGAAAATAACACAGGTAGCATATATGTATCTTTGTCGTCTTTCGTGTTCAAGTTCGTGTTTCTTCGAGTTGATAGTCAGGCGTTCTGCGTTTGTTCGAGATCAAGGAAAAAGACGACAGTAAGGGTCAAAGTAATTGTAACATCCTTTCCTAAAGACCGGAGCATCCAATGCTTAGCCGCCGACATGATTTGGCTTGCGCCTTCTCCAGGAAAACTTCGGTGCGACTCGTATAAAAATCTCTAGATTTGGTATTCAATACAAGTCGAGAATAGAGATTCTGCTACCTTGTTTCTATTACCCGTCCTCCCTTCCATCTGACAATACTTGGTGCAATGAATTCGGGTTGATGGTGTACTACTGAGTATACTTGGACAAGGGATCCGCATCTGACGCATTCGAGAGTTACAAGAAGATATTCCAGGTATTAGCCCCATGCGGCGGTTGTGCTAGACAGGAAAGGGTGTGAGTATGAGCAGGCCGTCGATATTTTCCTGGATTCAACTCACCTATAGTTTACTATCAGATGATTATCCGTTTGGAAAGACTGACAACAAAAAAGGATGGGATGATTGGCGTAAGTATATAACGTCGCAATATTAAAGCAATTACATACTTTGAACAAATTGGCGACTGTATCATCTGGTGCTGGTGAAAAAGCTAGATTGATATATGTGTGCTACGGGCAGGAAATGAGCCTTGAATATTGCCTAACAGATACAGTACACGAGAACGCACCAGAGGTTCCGAGCCCTTGTATCCCAGCACTTTGCGCAGAAACTGTATTACAGCTTGAAAGCGATTCGACGACGTGATTTTGAAGAAATTCTGTCTCATTATAGGGGCATTTCCTATAGCCTTGAAGCGAACGATGACTATGGAAAGTGGAAAGTAAATTCAGAGTTGATTTGTTCGTGATGCAACATAATGACAAACCTTTCTCTGCGTCCTTCTTCTTATACGTCTGGAGAGCTTTCAAAGCTTTCTCTGAGGTTTCCGATGATTCTGGCATTGCCCATGACGGTAGGGAGCGATCTGGGGTATCGGGGCGGTGCTGCCGCCAGTAACGGTCTGTGTCACACATTGTCACGAGTGTGACGCTCCTTCCTTCTCTCAAATTAAACCACCATGATCCTTGCGGAGTAGGGGGCTGTTATATGAAAGAAATAATCGATGCTGCGTCGCTTATCGACTTGAAGGAGTCCTGTACGTGTTCTTTCTACTCGTTATCACACTATCTTCCAAAAGGCTTTGTTTTTCAGGCCGAAAGGATACGCGTACTACAAAACTGCTTGTTGTTGTGTAGCACTCACCCGAATCGACATTCTTAATTTCAAGCCCTTTGATCAACTTGAAGCTTCAAGCTCAAATCTTTCTTATTGTCCCTGTGGAGTTCTTGCAAATAAATGATACTTGAATGAGACGAAGACCAAGTACGATCTCTAATGGTTTCCTGGCTAGGCAATCCTCTTTCAAATCCCGCGTCTCACACCACTACCGTTCACGGTCTAACATTCTTGCGTCGTTGGCGCATAAGTAGCTCCTCGTGCCAGGCAATCGAATGAACATGACCCAGCGGATCCGTCAACGCCAAATTGAAGTTGAAGAAGATTAATGACTGTACTCGAGGAGCTCGGAGGCGTTGGATGGTGTAATATGCACGCAAGGGATGATGAAGCCGGATAGATGGGATATGGGTATGTGCTTGGTTGCAGTCGCAGATTCGAGGACTAACCAGACGATGATTATTCGGGGGATTTTCTCAACAGGAAGTATTTATATCGGTAAGTTTTTCTTCGAGTCTTCTGTCTTTCACTTGTTCGCTGTTGTTGCGTCCCTTATTGAATGGACGGAGTCCTGTATGTGTTCTTAGTACTCGTCACTCACACTATCTTCCAATAAGGTTTCGTTTTTCAGGCCGAAAGGATACGCGTATCACAAAACCTTCAAGTTGATGCTTGTAATGTCGTGTAGTACTCACCAGAATCGACATTCCTGATTTCAAGCCCTCTGATCAAGCTTCAAGCCTAAATCTTTCTTATTGTCCTTGTGGAATTCTTGCGAGTGAATGAGACTTGAATGAGACGAAGGCCAAGTACGATCCCTAATAGTTCCCCGGCTAGGCAATCGTCTTTCAAATCTTGTTCTTCACCATCATCTCGCACCACTACCGTACACAGTCCGACATTTTTTACGTCGTTCGCGTATAAGTAGTTCCTCGTGCCAGGCAGTTGAATGAACATGGCTCCGCGGATTCGTCAGCGTCAAATTCAAGTTAAAGAAGATTAGTTACTCTACTCGAGGAGCTCGAAGGCATTCAGTGGTGTAATCTGCACGTGAGGGATGATGGAGCTGGGTAGATGGTATATGGGTATGTGCTCGGCTCTAGTCGCATATTCGAGGATCAACTAGACGATGATTGTCCGGGGAGAAGGAGGAGTCTATTACTGGCGCGGGGAATTTTCTCAACCGGAGATAGTTATATCGGTAAGTCTTTCTTCGAGTCTCCTACCTTTCACTTGTTCGCTGTCAGTTCATACTTTGATATGGAATCGTGACATTTAAAGTAAGGAGTTTGAGGAATGTAGAACGAAGGAGCAAAAGATCAATGAAATTCCTAGAGAATGACAGGTGCGGATGCAAGGCAGGAGCACTTGTGCTAGATACAGCTATATAGCCTGTAGTACTTGAGTCCGCACTACAGGCGTAACATTATTTCAAGTTAATTACTGCTGAAGATAATCATAAATAGGGAAAGTGGTAGGAAGTGGTAGTCCAATCAGAAAAGTTTGTAAAACAGAGATTAAGTGAATCGAAATAGGTAGCTCAAGAAAGCACTGTTCAATTAGAGAGAGGATGTACTGCTGGTGGTGGCAGTAGCAACACTTGAAGAGATAGGCAAGGAAGTCAACGATGAAGCAGGGGGACTTGCAGATACAGTGGTGTTTGTGGTGTTGGCTGCATTGAAAGGCTTGTTGGCAATGGCAATTCCGGAAGTTTGTGCAGCAGGAGCAGCACAAATTTGGGTCACTTCAGCTGCAAATATCAAGGAGTAAGAGGGATATTCGCATGGGAGGGTGAAGAAAGACATACCAGGAATGGGGTTGGATGAGATAACATCCTGATCCGTACCCTCAGCAAATACAAGTGCTAGACCAGCATTAAGATGGAAATCTAGTGCAACATTWTTCAGTATACTGATCTATTGAAAAAATGACAATCTACTTACCAATGTGACTATGTTTCACAGCAAGTCAAAGTCAATACTACGGCTTTCAAGGAGTAAATAGACATACCAATGCATGATCCAAGGGCCCTGCACATGCGGCATGTTAACAAAAAATTTCCTATAGACCAATTGAAATAAACTCACCGGGTTATTGGTGTCAAACCTGATGACAGCATACTCATTGTTGGTTACATTCCCGGTGCTCACAACATCACGTTGGACTAATGGAATTATGTCAGTCGATGAGCAGAACATCCAATGAATACGGATCAAACCTGGATTGATGTAATTAGCAGTGGTGTTTCCTGCACTTTGAACAACACTGAAAGCATGCTGTAAAATCATTAGCAAAATGATGTTGAAAAGTCGTTGGAAAGTCGTATAAAAGATACTTACTCCATGCAAGTGGAATGGGTGCTATGAATTCATGTTAGTCAAAATACAAGGGATATTAGGATTTAACTCACCGGTCCTCCAGGAGGAGGAGCAGTCTCGTTAGGCCTGATGGTAATCTGTACTGTCACATTCCTTGGGAGGAAGTATACACTTCCAGCTGGCAGTAGGCTTTGCGGCGGCACACCATTCAGCATCTGCAAAAGTACAGGAGTAGTCAAGGTGTTGGGATTGTACTGAGTTCCATTTATATTGAATGTGCCGGTTGTTGTATCGAATCCCATGTAGAACACATCTGTGACATTTGCGCCATTAGCTTCAGGGAGTCCAGGAGCTTGAGGATCCTCGAGTGGATGAAGGTTTGTTTCTACCAACGGATTAGTAGAAATTGGTTGTGCAGTAGTTGGTACAGTATCATTAGCGCCCTTGAAGTCTGGATTCAGACAAACCGCAGATTAAATTAGAGAGTTAAAAGATGATTTACTGTATAACGTAGAATGGCCAGATTTCTTCCATTTGTGTAGTCAGTCCGATTTGCGGTATTGGGCAGTGCTATGGAAAAGAAGTAAGTACAAAGTCTAATTTGCCTCTCAGTAGAAATCAATGCATACCTCTTATCCAGTAGTTGTCAATAGGCTGGGATGCATTGAGCACAAATGAATAGCGTTGAGCTTTACCCCCAAAGTTAATATTGACTAGTGAAATTTGAAAAAGTTGAACACACCAGCAAAAATTTGGAATTGATCAACCAATAGGGGTTGTGTGCTTATTCCATCAGCCTCAATGATTGTCATATTATGGCCTGACACAGCACAGTAAGCCCCTCATGCCAATACCTACTACCATTAGGAATACACATACCATCAATGGAGAATTGGAAGTTGGGGTCACAAGCCATGCCTTTGTAACAGACCATTAGGTACAACCATGCCAACAACAGACATACATGTCACTCACTAACTACTCTTATCCGGTATGACTTTCCCTGCTCTACCTCAATAACTTCATAGGGAACGGAGTCATTGGATGAGGCAGATCGACCCTTTCCATTAAAGAGAGTGGCATCCAACGCAGGGCCTGGGGGAAGACTTCCCGCAACACCAGCATCGTACCAGTCAGCAAGGGTAATCACAGTAGTTTCTGAAAACCTCAGATGAGTTTGGAACTAACTGAGTGAAGATAAATAAATCGTACCATCATCAACATCATAGAGGTCCTTGTGAGGGTCATGAGGATCATAGACAATCTACAGATGCTCATCAGTTATATCCAACACAAGAATTATCAAGATGGGACATACAAGAGGACCTCTGAGACCATCACAGTATTGAAGACCTGTGATACCAGTATGAAGGACGGTTTTGGATTCAAGTATTCTGTTCAAACCTACCAATATGCGAATGGTACCTAAAAGATTATCAGGATACCAAGTACGGACATAATACTGTGTGTGAAACTTACCAAAAAGTGCCAGCTTGGCCAGGAGCAGTGAAATTATATAGAAAAGATTGTCCGCTGGGCTGTAAAGATAGTTAGCATATACCAGCGACAACCATGGTTGATAATAGGTACGCACAATTGGGCACTGGCTAACCATGGCAACTCCATCGGCCCATGTAGTATCTGTAGAGGTTCATATAAGCATAAGGCAACTTGAACATGGATACAGTAAAATGTACGAACGGTCTTGGAAGAAACCTGTTCGAAGGTTCTTCAGGTAAGTGATTTGTAGAAAATCTAGGAAGAGAAATTTAATTACCGTGCCAGTGCTATGAAAGTTTAGGTTAGCTAAATCTCTTAGCCTACGACAAGGAAGGGAAACGTACAATGCTAGTCTCATTAATGAAGTCTGAATCAGTGGATTGTATATTATTCTGAACGTTAATATGGAAGGCTTGGCCCTGAAGGAACAAACTTTTAGTGGAATTGCTCAACATCATTAGACATTTCAAAGATCACCTTCGTTGCGTTGATCATCGGCGCCGGGAATTGGCCATTGACGGTGACCACCCTATGCAACGGTCGCTGATTAGGAGAATGTACGAGGGCTTGGGCAAAGTGATCTTACTCGTGTGAAGTACCATCGGGTCCTGCAGTCGAAGTACCAATAATGAGGCTCGATGAAGGACTGATAACAGTCTGCGCAGTGACAACGGGGAGAAGCGAAACAAGGAGTGGAATGGTAAACATCGCAAGAGAGATGTGAGGTGTCTACGAGCTTCAGCAGACTCTATATACTCCTACAAACGCCCCACCTTCCGGAAATGATAAATCAGCTTTACCAAACACGTCGGATACTTCAGTTATGTGTCAAGTAACATGAGCCAAAATTGCGGTAAGTTGAGGGGCACAAAGTAAACAACGAACATAGCTTCATCTTGGAGTATCTTTCAATGTCCATGGAGTTGAAGCAACATCCATCTGGACCCACGCTTGTCGGACTTACTCGCACACTTAGAGGCTCAATACGGAACATACAGCAATGGAACAGGGGGATGCTGTATATATGACTAAATCAGGAGGTAGACAGGAGAAGACTATGCCGTTTTGAACTCTAAGCTAATGGTCGTGGTAGTTTCATGCACCGGACGGTTTGTATATTTAGATCCCTCGGAGGGTATCATTCAATGCTCTTGAAAATCCCGACATACCCCGACACTGCTCAGATGCTGAAAATGCGAGTGTAAGAATGTGTTGATCAGGAACAGGTCGTCCTGAAAGCCGATCAAAAAAGACTTTCTGACGCAACGGGCTAATCAGCGAGATGGAGTTCCTGATCACAAAACCCTAGCCAACTATGTAAGTCAAAGAATTGACCATCCTACTCCCTGCATGTTGGTGAGTGCATGGTTCAAGATGGAATTACTATGCAGGTGGGACAGGACTGGGGATATCTAGATGTACGCCATAGCAGTGCAGCAGTTGTGTGGACTGTGGCGGTATTTCAAATCTCTGTTTCAAAGTTGCCCGCTGGAAGAGATCATCAGCTGAATTCTATAGTACTTATTTTTCAGTACAGGATTAATTGAAAGTCACACGCCGCCGCGGTGCCGAATTCCTTGTCTCCCGCTGCATTCCCTTTGCCGCCAATTCACGTCAGGTAAACTCCTTTGAGACTAGTGCGGTATCCTGAAGTGAAAGTAACTGTTTTCCAACGTCTTCTTGCCATAGAAAGATCGAAATCGATGCAAAGTAGTGAGTATTTTCGGGTACTACCCGAAAACATGGTATTTCACCAGATTTATTGTAATCACACATTACTTACTGAGCCTCTTCGGAATAGGTACCGGCTTCACGCACACCTCTTGAATTTTCGCAACTTATTTGACCGTCAACAACTGCATGCGTTCCCCTGCGCTCCCTCACCGGGTCTTCAGGGAATATATTAGGCCATACTCCAAGCCATGCCGTCGGAGTCTTTCCGAATATCTTCTGAAACAGATATATGAGTATCCATAAATGGAGTGTCATATCCGAAATGCGTAAGAAATGCTGCGCGCTCTTCCAGCCGCTGGAGACATTCAAGGGAACTTACATGATCATGATCGCATTCATGGATAGAAATCTACTTACATAGTCATTGGGTCACCACTGTAACCATGAAATTCCCGGCCCTTCCTCGACACGACTCTCTAGTCCGGGTTCTGCTTCACTGAGACTGCGCCATCAATATCCACCAACTTATTACAATTCAGTTCGATGTCGGTCAATCTATTGACCGTGGCGGCACAATGATGATGGACAGATACAATCCAATCCTATTCATTTCGAAAGAGCTATTTTAGCTCATCCTCGAGACATTCCCCTATCATTGTAAAATTAACACTCGTCACGATACCGACAAGCATTAAGCCACGCACGATCAGTGGTGGTGGTGCCGATGACCTTCCCGCTGGCTTGTAGCGACAGGTAGTGAGATCTTGGTGCGCACTGGTAACGATAGTAATAGCTACTTAGTTAGCCGATTTAATATTCGATGCAACACATTATGCTGTATGTGTCAACCTTGCTTGATATCAGAGCAGAGAACGTCCAACAAGTATATATGAAGTAGACGTACTTCATTTGAAGACTGTCATTGGCAAGCACCCGAACAGCCTGTACGGGTACTCGCGCAGAATAGGAGTTCCAAGAAACATCGAGCTTCTAAGTTTTGCCACATGAGAAGTGAAGTCTGAGAGTTAAGAAAGTTCCTTCCCACCTTGGTCTTCTTCTTCCAGCATCAAAGACAAATAATTCACTGACATGGCTGAACGCCGTGCAGTATCAACATGATGATCAACGCTGGGCCGGGATGACAAGTGTGATTTCCTGACAGGTTTCCTACAGCACGAGCTGCGGTCCCGAGTCCTAGTGCATAGCAGTCTGTAACAATAGCGATCACTCGCACTGTAGGGAAAGTATCACTGCATCATCGATGATCGCTGCAATATTTACTTACTAGTACCGTTCAAGCTATTCAAGGTTTCGTGCTGGTACATAGTCAATAAGTTGCCGCCTGTGACTCAACGTTCCGATGCTCCACCGAAATGACAGATGAGATACACACTACTTCCCGTCGCAATATCACCACGGCTGCTTTTCTGTATTGCCTAATCTCGAATCCCGAAAAATGCGGAGCTAGTGAGATAGTAAGTAGCATGACGAAGCAACGGGACGGAACCGCTTGGTCATACTTCTGTGCCGAAGCGCCGTGAGCTTGCCGAGTTGGGCCTTTACAAAACTTTCATCGAGTTGTCGAGTTCACTATACCTCAACGTTTCAAATTAACCCCTATTAAGAAACCGTCAGAACGAGTCATGCAGTGGGACCTAAGATTTTGGATCTTTAAGCAAATAAACCTACCTATGTAGTACCGAGCGTCGGCTCCTCACGACTCCAGTACCGATTCTCATGGCCCTAAAGACCAGCTGCGCTGTAAAAATCAAGGAACTCGGAGATGAACTAGAACATATTCCGTTCTATCGGACCAATATCCAAGGTCAACTTTACCCGTACGCACATGCTCGGGCAAGGCTGAAAGACGCGCGCGCTTCAGCCTAGTTCAGCCTGCGTCAATTCCAATACATAGATGTATGCCGCCGGTATGGCAACTGATGTGTATGACCATATCGTATTTGTCCTTAGCGCTCAGCGCTCGCCGAGACTTCAGCGCCCTGCTGAGCTAGGTGAGTAATTGATATTTGAGAGCGGGAAGGAGTAATCGGCTGCCGCGGGTCTTTGTGATTCCCAGCTATACATACCTATACCTGCTACATACACCGTACTATCCCTGCGGAGAATGCAACTTCGACCGACACTCGGCTTACGTCGCGAACGCCCTGTTCTAATATTACAATTATTAAAGATTCAATATTTTGGGAACCAATGCGCAATCGAACCTGATTGAACCCATTATAGATCATTGCGATTCATAGAAATGCGTGCCTTGGCAAATGTGCTTGTGTGCATCGTCCGAGGTTCCCCGCAAAATCCCGCAAGGCATCCTGACCATAGCCCACAGGCGCCCAGAACCGCTCTACGCCAACAAAACGGTTAAACGGATCATATCCCGCTGGTCAGTTCCACTATGCCTTTTCTTCATTTTCTTCCATTTCACTCACGCCTGCGTACGTACAGCGTATGTTTTCCACATGATAGTGATGACCGAAGACGTACCTATTTATTCTGGAGCTTTGTGAGCCAAATTCATTGCTGATGAAACAGCAAAACCGGAATCTCAGGTATCCCTAGCATGCATAGCTTCAGACGCGTGTGTGTAGCTCGAGACCCGGCCATTCCACGATGGGGACCCAGTGCCGGTTTAGCCTCCTAAAAAGATCACCAAAGCAAGGGTAGAATTAAAACATATTGACGGTCGTGAGCGGAGATATCAATACAGTACATGCAGCGACTTGGGTACTCCCATCTCCTACTTGACCTATGGTGTGAGCACCGCTCGCCGCCGACGAGGCTTGGGTCAACCCGGAGTTTCTGGAATAAAGGAAGCAGTCTACAAGATAGTTTGCGTGAGCAGATGCAGTGAAACCAATACCTTACCTATCAATAAAGTCAATGACTCATCAGTATGCCTCGCCCACATCATATCTTGACTCTTGACTCGTGAAGCTTGACCGCTGGCTCCAAGTCAGCCCAGCAGCAGAGACCATACGATTCGAGTGTTGTGAGACTAAACTCCACATCTTGACTTTAAAATTCTAATTAAAGGTAAATCACCGTCGGTCAATTTGCGACGGACGATATGTTTCAAATCTGAGGTTAGTATGGTCTTAGATGAACAATATGATGGAGTATGATGGAAGGGTGCTGCGGGTCTGGATAGGCGGCTGGATAGCGAATAACGACACATACTAATATTGAGGTTGAAGTGCCACCATGATATGAGACTCAAAAATAGGGATTACGGTACCAAGAGCGTACTTGCCTGGCCGAATACGTCCGAGTCCCTTCCTTGCCTCCTGCTCATCTCGCTGTTTAAGCTTAGAGCCGCTGAGCACACCTCAGCAGAATCGAGAAACGTAGGGCCCTTCCCTGCCTCCTGATCATCCCGCTGTTGGAGCTGACTTGGAACCGTTAATCGCACCCCAGCAGCATCGAAAAACATAGAACACTACCCCGACCTTCGCCTGGGATGAACCAAATCTTTGGGATCATGAAACAGTAATAAAGAAACAAGAACTCCGGTACCCGTGGAATCATGTAGCTCTTTTATGCCATTGAATACACTTCCTTCGTCCTCCTAACAAGTCCCAATCCATCTTCCTTTGATATTATGGTATGGGCCCATGTCCTGGAAAGTTGTAAGAAATAAAGCAGTTGTGAGAATCACTAATATCCCTGACTCTCATTACATACGTACTATACATCGTTATTTCCCATGGCTCCACAGGTTGACCCCAAGAAATGCTTTCCGAAATTCGATTCGGTTAGCCGCAGTAATACCACTAGGAACATGCCCATGTTCTCTGGCGATCCTTTTCACTTTATCCTCAGGCTGTATGTCTTCCTAGGAAATGGAGACGGTAGACTCGATAGACCGCTGTCTTCGGGGCGTGATTAAGACGGAAAGAATGGTCTTCCAGCGCAGATCTTTGTCAATGTGAAGGAAACGACGATGTACTAGATTGCTACATGTGGTCTTGGGGCCGGCCTCTGCAGGTCGCTAAAGCCAGTTCTTGAATAAAGAAACGCGAGCAAGAGAAGGTAGAACAACTCACATACTTCACTTGAAAAAATCCATAACAAGTCGTTATCACCGAGCCCTGCAAGCATCGCAAGCTCTCGTACATGATCCCTTCTTTCGTCAGATAACCAGAATGTGGCTGTCTTGCAAGCTTAACTACCATTAGAAGAATTCGATACCCTACCCAAGAGACTCGTTGCCATACGGGACAGGGCATTCACAATGAAGAATCAGCTCCGTGAGTCATGGCCCTCGGACAAAAGAGAGTCAGGTTAATGGGCGGAGGGAGTTCGAATGGTGGGTCGGGATAGGGCTCGCAAAAGAGGGAGACACTCGGCTTTGAGCGTTTGTATACTCATCAAGTACGTCAAGAGCATTAGATCTTTGACTACTCGGATGCAAAACGACTAGTATCGACTCGGGTCCATTCCACAGTTCATTAGAGCAAATTTGGCCAGATACAACGACAACGTCAGAGAGCATTAATTGGCTGCAATGGCGAGCATTAAAGCATGTAACAGTGAGAAAACTATGGAACTCAGGACTCACCAAGTAATTGGACGTCCAAACTGTCCCATGTCAACAGTGGTTGTTACGACGTTGCGTTGAAAGAGAAATGGTCGCCAACCCGGCCCAACGTATTAGTAACTTCAATCGCCGGGACCACGTGCCCTCGGTGGCCATACTCTTCAGTCTTCACCCATGGCCAGCACCCACGATGAACTCAAATCTCTAAGTTTTCTTGGAGTTACTTGCTAGGCTGGACGTACTTCACTTTTGTATCTGCCTTTCAGTTTGAATTTTTCTTTACCATACATATGGAATTGTCGCAGGACTGAGGAGATGAAAAGACTTGGCACGATCCCTAATAGTCCCTAGGCAAGCTTTTCAATCTTGTCTCTCGGTGCATTTTTTGCACCCGAATCTCTCACCGCCAACTCTTCTAGATTGGTCGACTTGGGCTATGCCACCTACCAGTCGGATCTAAGTACTAGTATTCTTGAAGGAGTCACCCGCTTTCTTGGTATTAGCTTCGCTGATCCTCCTACAGGTGAGCCGTTACATCACCTTGTTGAAGTCTTAAGTCATTTCAATCGTTCGCAGGAAATTCTCGACGAAGGGAACCACCACCACCACAGCTGGTTGCCGGAATTCAGAATAGTACGACGCAACCTCTTCATTGTTTTCAGCAATTCAAGTTCCTTCCTGGTGTTCATGGAACAGCAGTGAAGAGTCCGTTTATGAATAACCTTCGCTCGAACCCAAGTTTGAAAAACTTTAACAAAGGCTTCTTATTCACCAATCTGACTATGTTGAACGCTCTGAACTTTATATCTGAGGAATACGTCTCTGACTAAATTAAGCGCTGCAGGTATGTGCTTATACATACCTACAAATATAATTTCTCATGAAGATATTCTAATTTCCAGCTGAGTATGGCTACTGACAATTCTCAGTGAACATCGTATCATGGACCTCAGTATGATTACCTCGCTCTCTCGCACGTTGCTCTTAAGATTGTATAGAGCGCTGCTTTCTTCATCGCTGTCGTTTTTCGTTGATTATCGTGGTTAGTATTATTACTGCGCTTTCTTGCCGGCTTTAAGATTCTGTATACTCTAGAGCATTTACTGTCCTACCTCGTACCTGCACCTGTAATCACGGGTATTTTGTTGTTTCCTTGCGTCGTCCGTTCTACGTTTCTCAAATTCCTTACAGTAGATATCACTATTCTTTTATTAAAGCATGCTGATAGCGAAGAGGCGAAAAGTAGGTAGGAGAGTCCTCACTACTAAAACTATTTCCAGCCGAGCCAGTTCCTCGAAAATCCCTTCACTAATCCTGGTCTGGTTAGTCTTCGAATATACGAACGTAATCAACCACATACCCATCCTATCCATACGATATGCTTCTATCTCCAGTATCTCCTGCATGCACTTTGCACCATCCAACGCCTTTGAGCTCCTCAAATACAGCAACTGATCTTCAACTTGAATTTGACGCTGACGAATTCGCGGGACAATGTTCATTTGATCGGCTGATATCACTATCAAGCACCAACGACATGAGGGATGTCGGGCTGTGAGCAGCACTGATGTGAGGTGATGGCAGAGAAAAAGGCTTCAAGGAAAGGAAGGCATGGCGTTGTCGTTGCCTCGCAGAGCTTGTTCCTTGAAGTGGCGCGAGTGGCAGTGTGGGAATATACTTCTATATATACACAGCGGTCCAAGCAGTATCTCACAAGATTATCGCTTGCTCAAGGTACCGCGTCCTCGGTACCGTTACTTCTGGAAAAGTTCTTGGGAAGATCTAGAGAGCAGCGAGTCGAGAACCGTGATATGTAAGTACTTCTCAAAGCACGAATGTGAGCATAAGTATCAAATAGAGGTTGAATTTGGGTTAAATGAGCTGAACCAAAGCTGAACACGCCGCGCATACTTCCCGGGGGGGGAGGGTTCGCAGGGATGCCGTATGTAGGTCACGGAAATGATAAAGCTTGTAGTTCTGCAATTGGCCAGAATAAACGGAAACTTACAGTCTTAGATGTTCTACGAGCGTATCAAGATACATTCTTGGAAGCAAACGGATATCGTGACAGATCTCAAGAGCTTGAAAACCATAACCTAGCATTCAGCTTCAGGCTTCAAAGCTTCAAGTCCAGCCAAGGTCCAACGTAGGTGCAAAGCCAAGCCATCGATGTGTCGAAATACAGTATTAGTACCAGCGGTGGTATGCTTTGGTTCTGAAAGGAATGTTGTCGAGATGTATGGATATTAATATGAATGGACGATCTCACCGTAGACCGATATGGAGTGTGAGAATGAGAGAATGAATGTTCCCTGAGTACTTCGTAGTTGTTGATTGGAATAGCCTCGGTGATTCTAACGCCATTGACATCGTGATTCGTCCCAGCTAGGAGAAATAAGTGAGTTACTAGTACTAGCCAGTAGATACTTGCTGCGGCACGCGAGACTTAAGTATGAAATGAGTACTCACCCCATCCCTTATTGAAATATCTTTGCATGCCTTTTCCGATACGTTCTCATGTTTTTTTACACTGCCAACATGTCAGGTCCACATGAACTGCTAGTAGTTGGAGTCCGACAAACTCACCGATTCGAAAGAGGTTAGAAGCTTTAACAAAGGATATGAAGATCTGACTAGTATATGGCGTAGCCTAAGCCCTAGGTCGACCACCTTTGAAGAGTCGCCGTTGGAATCCTTGTACGACTTCTGGGACCTGTATGACTCTAGGTTTCAGTGCGAGGCTTGCTTGAATATGACTCCAGGTTTCAGTGCGAGGCTAGCCTGATTACACTGAGTCACAATTAAAACACAGTGAAAGACTGAACATATCGAATTCTCCAAGCCTAAAGAGGTACTTGGAAATGTTCCGGAGTGTCGTGTATGAGAATGCGGATCCGTGGATGCTGCCGTGGAAGCAACTTGAGGGTAGGCTCACACTGAAAGCATCCCGTAGTCTTAGAAAGAATTCTCAGAATTAGTTCACATATGTACTAGAATTTTCACTTTTATAACGAACAGTCATGTAGATATCGATTATAATCGACCGAGGTTGCCCCAGCGAGGGTAACCGCCCTGGCTGATGGCTCGAGACGTGGCAAGCTGCGCGCGCGTCAGCAAGGACACTGCTCTCAGTAAACTACTATCACCACTCTCCGTCTCGATTCCTCGTTTATTCTCACTTTCTCTCTACTTATAAAACTGGAATAATTTACGGCAAAGACGAAAATTAGGATCTCACGACCCTAAACTAACCTAAAACCCAAGCATATGAAACCAGCGGCAGTCGCGGTGGATTTCGGCGAAGACACATCACCCACTCGGACTTCGTCAGACGACTTTGAAGAGATTTCATACCCTGCTTCTGAAACACACAACAGTACACTTCCGACGTATTATATGGAGGACAAGGCGAGAAGACGGACGGCCAAGACGCCGGGATATTTGGGTGAGGTGAATGGGGAAAAGGAGGAGTTGATGAGGGAGTACGAGGATGATGAGGGGAAGGACGTGTACAGGAAGATTAAGCCCGCACAACGTCGTGTCATAAGCGGGAGAATGCCTCAGACACCGCTGCCTCCTCCGACCTCTCTGGTGAGCTTCGAAAATTCATAGAGCAGTTCAATAATTAATTTTTTTTCTCTTAGAGGGAATTCTTTCTTCAAAACCTCGAACACATACCACCCATTGTTTACACTCTCCTCTCTTGCTATACCCGCTTTCACAAAATCGGCGCTTCCAACGTCGTCGTCTGGGACGAAGCCCATTTTGGAAAATTCGGCTCTCATTATCTCAAGAGAGAGTTTTATTTCGACGTCCATCCTCCACTAGGAAAGATGCTCGTCGGTCTCGCAGGCTTGCTGTCGGGATACGATGGGAGCTTCGACTTCAAGTCGGGGACGGCCTACCCTGAACATGTGCCGTACGTCGCCATGCGGGTCATGCTCGCGACGTTTGGGGTCGGGATGGTACCGCTTGGGTGGTACACCGCTGTCGAGCTCGGTATGAGCCAGTGGGCGTGTCATCTCGTTGCTTTGATGGTCCTCTTCGACGTCGGCTGGCTGTGCATCTCAAGATTCATCCTACTCGATTCCATGTTACTCTTCTTCACTTTCCTCACGGTCTTTTGCCTCACAAAGTTCCATAATCAGCAGTATCACTCGTTCTCGTTTGACTGGTGGCTCTGGCTTGCTGCTACTGGTTTTTCTATTGGTCTTGTTACGAGCGTGAAGATGGTCGGGCTTTTCGTTACTGCGCTTGTAGGGTTGTATACCATCGAAGATCTCTGGGAGAAGTTTGGGGACCTAAAGATGCCGGTTCGAGATCATGCAAAGCATTGGGGTGCCAGGATCGCGTGTCTTATTGTGCTGCCGATCCTGGTCTTTATGGCGTCGTTTAAGATGCACTTTATGGTTCTCAGTCACAGCGGACCCGGGGATGCGCAAATGAGTTCATTGTTCCAGGCAAATCTGGAGGGGAATGATTTCCATAAGAATCCATTGGGTACGTTGATTGAATCTCTCTGCGTGCATTGACTTATAGATGTCATTCCAGAAATCGCGTTTGGCTCGAAATTGACGCTCAAGAATATGGGTTGGGGAGGCGGTCTTTTACACTCGCATGTTCAGACCTATCCGACTGGATCGACTCAGCAACAGGTGACGTGTTACCACTATAAAGACGAGAACAACGAGTGGCTCCTTCTCCCTCCTTGGTCTGAACCTGCGTATGACCCCAACGCGCCGGAGATAAGGTTCCTTAAACATAATGACGTCGTTCGTCTCTCTCACGCCCCTACGACTCGTAACCTCCACTCGCATCCTATCCCTGCGCCTGTGACGAAGCTCAATTGGGAAGTAGCCGGCTACGGCAACGCCACCATCGGAGATGTCCAGGATCATTGGATTGTGGAAGTCGTTGATGATGTCGTCAGGGGGGATATCAAAAAGAAGGGAAAAGATGATGAAAAGGCCGGGAGGATACATTCGTTGACGACCAGGCTGAGATTTAGGCATCAGCAACTTGGGTGTTACTTGAGGGCGGCAAACGCAGTGTTGCCTCAGTGGGGTTTTAAGCAGATTGAGGTTAGTTGTGTGGGGAAGGATAGTACGGACGATGGTGATGTGCATACGTACTGGAACGTGGAGAGTCATTGGAATGATCGATGTGAGTTGAAGTTTTATCTTTCTCCTGTCTTTCTTCCCTCCTCTCCTCCAGCTCCTTGCTACCCCGTTCTCCTCTTAATCTCGCTTATACTAATCGTGCAATTCTTTTATAGTACCCCCCGGTGAACAAAAATACTACCGCTCTCCCTTCCTCCGTGACTTCTGGCATCTCAACGTTGCTATGATGACATCCAACAACGCTCTTATCCCAGATCCAGATAAGGAAGATATTCTTGCGTCCAAACCCTTCGACTGGCCCTTCCTTCACCTTGGTCTGAGGATGTGCGGCTGGGGTGATACGCAAATTAAATACTATCTCCTCGGCAACCCGGTCATCTGGTGGGGCGGCAGCTTGAGTCTGATTGCGGTGGCAATTGTAGGGATGGGTTACGTGCTTCGGAGACAAAGAAAGTACGTGGATATGGAGGAGAGGGAGTGGGAGCAGTTTTGGTATGTGGCAAAATTGGCGGGGTGTGGATGGGCGCTGCATTATGGTAAGTCGGAGAGGTTTCGTTCTACGTCAATGTTGTTGATTGACATTTTGTTCCAGTTCCGTTTCTGGTCATGGGCCGTGTTACCTATGTTCATCACTATGTGTGTCTATTTTTTCCCCTTGCCTTTCTTCTCTGCTTATGTCCATTTTTTAGCTCCCGACGCTTTATTTCTCTGTCCTGATGCTCGCTCACCTTCTCGATCATTTCATATTTTCTTCTCGAAGGCTAAAGCACAAAACAAAGGCCATCGCGTTTGGCGTCTGCGCCTTCCTCATCGTTGCTGTGTTCTGGTGGTTCAGGGGCGTCGCTTTTGGAATTGAGGGGCCTATTAATGAGCATTGGGGGTTGGGGTGGAGGAAGGTGGGGTCTTTTATTGCCTTGTCTTTTAAATTCCTATACTGATGTTCTCTTCCTCGACAGAGTTGGAATATCTACAATGCATGAGTGATGCGTGCACACGGCTACATACATTAACGCTCCTTCCTTTTTCTTTCTTTTTGCTTTCTTCTGTACGTCTGTGACTGTCTGCGTCGGTATGGTTGTTGAGGAGAGGCAGAGGAAGGATTACCATCTCTTTACAGTGATAAAATAACACCTGGTGTTGACTATTGTAGGCCTGCTACGCTCTGAGCAGTTTGCAGGAGAATATATAATTTATCATGGACTTACCTCCCTCTACACGTTGATATTGACCTATGACGAGGTCGAGATTTCGACAGTCCGAAACGGGTAACGAACTGGTAACGAACTCACGAGCGACGAATGAACATCGTGGTCATAAGCATTAACTTCATTATGTCGTAGAAGTAACAAGATACGTGTGAGTATTAAAATACAAATGCACAACAGGTGAATGATACAGGTCCAAAGGCCAATGTGATACATAACAAATGTCAATTCATACTCTACTTGCGAGGTGAACTGGTCGGTGAACCAAATGCGGATGGAGGTCGCTCTAGTCTATTTCGTAGCCGTTCTAGCTCACGTTCAAGACTATTATAATAGGGAAAATTGAGCCATAGGTCTTAGGACAGGCAATTGCGGGTCTCACCTCAATGCTTTCTGTTTATAGTCTGCTGCTTCCCGCTCTGCGCGTCGCTTAGCTGACTGCAGTAAGTTGTCTTGCGTTTGCTGAATTTTGTTGTTAATCAAGGGTCTTCGAAAAGTTCATGGGAAAGAGCTCACCATAGAATCCATACTCTTCCTCAGCGACGTTATTTGCTGCTCATATACTTTACGTTCCTCCTCCAACTTGATTCTTTGTCGTTCGAAGTCCGTTTGTTGGAATTTGGAGTCGCGAGATAGTCGATGCAGCTTCGACGAATCAGAAGTTCTGCCAGTCAGCTGGCTAGTAATTTCCTCAATTCGACTGTCCGCGCGTCTCGACAGAGTTGCGGGTCGAGGAGAGTTGGCGTACGACTTCGTTTCCAAGTCAACTATACGAACATTCAGCTCCTTTACTTGGTTCTCGAGATTCGCCTGCATGAAAAGAATAAGTGAAGAATCAAAGAACAAAGAGGTAAGACATCACGTTGATACGATCCAGCTCTGAATTATCCACCCGAACTTTGCCCAACTCAATCTGACACTCGTTTGCATATGCCTCAGCCTTTTTCATTCGGTCAAATGCGTTGGTGACACGGTCCGCTTGCTCTTCTAATGACCTCTCCAAATCCTGCTTTTCGAGACGAAGCCTCTGGAACTCTTGGTCCGATGACATCTTGTACGTGTCCGCGTGATCAAGCTTGATACCTTCGAGCTCGGCTTGCAAAGCGCGGCGAGCTTTTTGTAACAGTGCTCGATCGGCTTCAACGTCATCGAGAATTCCACGTAACTCCCGCACTTGCGAATGCAGAGCCACGATTTGGGATTGTTGTTCGGTTTGAGCAGCGGTCGAAGCATCATAGGCCTTGGTGAGATCCCCTATCTTAGTCTCCATTCGTTCCTTTTCCTTCTTCCAACCACCGCTGTTATACACTTCGTCGTCGAAACGGAGCTGGAGCTCATCGTAGTCAGAGCGTATCTTTCGATTCTCTTCACGCAAGCGGGTCAAATTGTCACGTTGAGATTGGAGCTCTGCAGAATCAATGATGTAAGATGGCGCTACTCGACAAGCAAAAGACGAGGATCATACCTTCACTCAATTGAGCTAATTCAGCTGTGATGGGTCAATGAGAATGCTGTTCCTCCTGTTCATCGACGAAACATACCTTGATACTTCTTACGAGTCTGATTGCTAGTGAAATCATTGTCTTCCATATCCTTCTGATGCTGCTTCTTCTCGTCCTCCAATTCCTCGGCAAGACGATGATTGAGTTCAACCAGGTCGGAAGAATCATGACCTTGCTCATCCAGCTTGGATTCGAGCTCTTTGACTCGCTTGTGTGCAGACTTGAGAGAAGATTCGGCGGACTTGAGTTTGGCGGCAGTCTCAGCTTGAGATTTTTCCAACTCGGATAAAGAACGGCGGACTATTGCAGTCAGCAAAGTCACAATCCTAACATAAAATCTTAGCTCACCAGATGCTTCAGCTCTAGCAGCCTTTGCTCTTGCAATCTCAGTCTCTTCAATCTTATCCTGGTACGACTTCTCCTTTGCCTTGTAAGCCTCAACGACAGTCCGGAGTTCTACAATTATGCATGAATAAACTAAAGGAGGAAAAAGCAGAAGCCCGCACCATCTTGTCGTGCCTTAGCCGATGACGAAGATATATCATCTTCCTGTTGACGATTTTGCAGCTGTCGCTTGAGCCCTGGAGAAAAGTCTCAGTATGGCATAAAATCCTAGGAAGGAATAAGACTAACCGGATATTTCACTATGAGCCGTCTCCAGCTGCGCAGACAACTCGATTGCCTCGGACTGTGCACGCTGCTTAGCTTGGGATAACTCTTGTACCTGAGCTCGCTGCACTTCGAGGTCTGCTTGTGCAGTCTTTTGTTGAAGTTGCTGGACGAAAATGATGTGAGAAAAACCCATTCGTTAGCGATATTGCTCATATGACTCACTAGAGCTTTACGAGCTTCTTCCAAGTGTACGTAGCTTTGGCGCTCCTCAGCAATCGTTTTTTGGAATTTGGTCCATACAGCCTGAATACCATCTATTTGCGCAGCTTCGGCGGCTCGCCGTGCCTCAGCTTCTTCCTCAAGAAGCTCCGCTAGGCGCGCGTTTTCCTTGGATAAACGTGAGCGATACTGTTGTAGGAATTGTTTCGAGCCATCACTATTATCTAAGTCGGCAGTCATCTCTCGGATGGACGCCTCCAGATGATGTCGAACCCGCTCGGAAGCAGCCATCTGCAGCTCCAGGAATTGAATCTGTTGTTTGAGAGCGCTGATTTGACCATCGGTAGACTTCCGAGGTGAATCACGAGTGAGATCTCTCGACTGTCTTTTAGATTTGGATGGGGTTACAGGAGGAAGGTCGCTGGCAGTATAGTGTGTCTGGGGAGAACGGATAGACATATCCTTGAGTTCATCATCGACTAGTTGAAGTTCACGAAGTAATCGGGATTGGAAGTCGGAATCCTTCGGGCCGCTCTCCATAATAAGCTGACGAAGATCAGCGTGCTGTCGCTGGACACGTTCGCTCATCCGCAAGGTTATCAGTCTGGCAGCTTCAGAACTGTTGACCTGGTCCTCAAGCTGAGCAATACGGGTCTGATACTGGCGCTGTACCTTCGCTAGAGAGTCAGCACCCGGTGTTTCGTCCGCCAGCCTGTTGAGCTCCGCTTCTAGCTCGGCCTTTGACCGCTGCACGAAAAGTAATTGCTGCGACAGATCATCCACCTGTCGCTGGGCACTCTGCAGATCAATCTGCAGGCGACGAGTTTGCAACATAGCCTCCTCTCTCGCGCGCCGCTCCCTATCTTCCACCTCCGCTACTGCCCTAGACGCCTTCTCTTCCAAAGCCTTCGTAGCCTTTTCCATGCTACGCAGCTCTAAACGCTCTCTCTCCGTTTCCCGAGCCATGTCTTCAGCTTCACTGGTGAGTCGCGTCTTCGCCTTTTCGAGAGAACGAATATACGCAGCATTCTTCTGCAGCTCCAACTGTGCATCCGCCAGCTGGCGTTCCGCAACACGTTTTGCCTCTTCGAAAACGTGAACATGTTCGACGATAGTCTTGTCTTGCCTAGATTCCAATTGCTTGATCTCCCATTCGCGATCCTTTAGCTCTTTCAACACTTTGTTGAGTTCTCGATCAGCTTTCACGTTATGGTCTTTGACAGTGGCCAGCTCGGATTTTTGAGTCGACAGGGCCTTTTCGAGCTGCGTACGGCGCGCCAACTCAGCCTCCAACTGTTTCCGGGTTGCTTCAAGCTGACGTTCATTGGCAGTTTTGTCCCGTTCAAGTTGGAGCATGACGTCTTCAATACCGTGATACTTGTTCTGAGCGGCTGCAAGTTGACGATCGAGGCTCTATTGAACTACGGTAAGACATACAGAATAGAATGAAAGGGAAAGGACATACTTCTTTAGCTCTTTGAGCCTCCGCTAGCTGAGATTCTGACTCTAGCTGACGAGACCGAAGAGATTGCATTTCAGTTTCCATCGTACGCTTTCCTTTCTCCAAATCAGCCACCATATTCTGAGCCTCGGCAGCTAAAGACTGGGCAGTACGCTCTTGTTGAGCTAATGCTTCGTGGGCCTCTCTAAGCTCGGCCAACTGCCGGCTAGAGTAATCCAGCTCGACTTTGAGCTTGCTCTGGCTCTCCAGTGCCGTCCGACGGGCCTCGGTGAGTTCCTGCTGCAACTTGGAGGCATGAGCGCGTAAATTACCCAGCTCAAGCTCCTTGCTCTTCTCAGCTTCGTTACGGCGAGTCTCTTCACTTGACTTTGCCTCCAACAGCGCCCGAAGCTCATCAAGGTCCTTCTCTAACTTTGCGCGCGCAGAATCACCCCGTACACGGTCTGCCCTCTCAGTCTCCAGCTCCGCAGCCAAGGTGTCGATGTCGCTTTGAAGCTCGAGGATCTCTTTGGACGATTGCTGGCGCTCAAGATTGAGCTGATCCAGCTCTTGCAGCAATTCGGTTACACGGACGTCTTTCTTTTGGATCATGGTGGAGTACTCAGTTACTGTGTGATCCAATTCGACAACCTGCTCCTTAGCTTGACGGACTTCGTTCTCGAGAGTATCGCAGCGTGTCTTGAGAATATCCCTGAGTATGATACAATTAGTGCGCACACTCATATGAAATAATCGCTGAAACTCACTTGTTCCTCGCTTCGACCTCAACTTTACCCTCTAATTCCTTCACGAAAAGATCGGTTCTATCCCTGGCCCTTGAAAGATCCTCCTGCCTCTGTTCAGCAAGGCTCTTCAAATCTTCGCTAACTTTCTGCACAACATCCAAGTCGTTTCGCAACGCTTCAATCTCTTCTGTCGCAGCAGCCAGCTCCGCCTCCGCCTCCGCCTCTTTTATCCTCCACTGCTTCTGCTCGTTCTCCAGACGCACGAGGTGTTCAGCAGCTTGGTCGAATGATTCACGTAATTCCATATGTCGACGTTCACTTTCCTTCTGGAGAGCCATCGCACGGTCCAACTGGGAGGAGAGTTCGTCGATGTCCGCTTGCATGTCTGCAGCTTCCTCTTCGAGCTCTGCCTCACGCTTCTTACTCCGTTCCAATAACGCTTCCTTGTCTAGACCGAGGGCACGCTCAGCCTGGAGCTCGTCTTCAACCTTGTGTTTCTCGGCCTCTAGCGCCATCTTCAAGTTCTCGAGCGCTTCTTTCTCCTGTCGGTCTCGCTCAGCACGCTCTTTATGCAGTGCCAACTCCGCTTCCTTTCTCTTCAGCTCTTCATCGTTACGCGTAGCAGCAAGTAATGGCCGGACCTTGACATTAGAATTGCTGTCAGCCATAATAAGCCTAGCAGTGAAAGAAACCCTACCTTCGTATACAGTTGCCACCACGGCCAATCTCTCAATTCACCGTAAACCCTCGCATTCTTCTGAATAGTCCGAATCGCCACTGCTCGGTTGAGCACTTTCTTGATCTGCCGCCTAGCCGTCCACATCCTCGCAGCTGCCTGTAACCGAGAAAAGACGTCGAAGAGCAGAACATCCCGTCGCTCTTCCAACTCGGCCAGCACACCAGCTTTGAAAAAAACCTTCGACATCCCAATTTTGAAGAGGGCCTCGTCAAGTTCCAATGCGCCGACCATTCTCCGGCACGCCTCCCTCCCATCCATGTACCCTTTGGGTATAATTCCAGGCGTCAGCACCTCATACCGCTGACGAAATTCCACAAATGGTAGACGATTCGGGTATCCCAACCTCGCGATACGAATTCCTTCCAAGACACCGTTACACCTCAATTGATCGAGTACGAGGGGTACATCAACACGCCCTGGCTTCTTGTTCGCATTCGGGACGATGCACCTGACGAAGTGAGGCTGCGTAGCCTGCAGCTGCGCCATCAAACTCGCAAGCTGCTCCTTGTGTCGTTGTCCAACCGTCCTGAATGCGCCTCTTTTGATCCCCCTTTTCTTCCCAAGCGAAAACATGTTTATGTTGCCGCCATTCCCTTGCGACCCGGAAGGCGGTGGGAGGGGTGCATCGGCGTAGTCAGAGAACAAGGATGCAACGTAGCGCTCAGAAGATGCGGCGAGGACACGAGTGAGGTTATCGTTGAGTGGATCCTTGTTCTTCTCCAACCATCCCTCAGTGCGGTATTCCACTTTCGCGGCATAGTGTTGAATAAGGAAGCCTTGCTCGAACCGTGCAGGCTCGTACTTGTCCCTCCCTGGATGCTGCTGCTGCGCGTCATCAGGGTCTCCGCCGACACCAGCCCAAAGACTGTTGAGCTTATTCGTGAATGTGGCGTCCGTTGCCTTGGGCATGATACACTCCTCATCCAAGCAGCTGAGGATACCAATGACGCCGCTGTTTCCGGTTGATTCGATGAGGTCGATGGTGGGTTGTAAGTCCAGACCGAAGTTCACATAGTCCCACTTGATACCCTCCCGCGAGTACTCCTCCTGCTCCAGCACAAACATATGGTGGTTGAAGAACTGCTGAAGCTTCTCGTTCGTGTAGTTAATGAGCAGTTGCTCGTACGTGTTGATTTCGAAAATTTCGAAACCAGCAATATCCAGAACGCCAATGAAAGTTGACTTCGACGAAGGACGATCGAGGGCTTGATTGATCCTGTCCACGAGGGAACCAAAGGACTTCTCGTACAAGGTCTTGCAGAGGGCAGATAGCTCGTCAAGAGCCTGCTGTCGGGTGCGTGCTTGAGAGACCCATTCGCGACCAGCGAGGACACGAGGACGTAGAACCGCGCGTGCAAACTCAGCTGGTGGTATGCCGAGGAGATGGCAAACGCGTTCAGCTTGAGAAGGGTCAGGCATAACAGCGTCATCAGCACGGGTGGCGGTAATGGCGATGTTGCCGATATGGAGGACAGCCGCAACGATTCGGAAAAGATTGAACTGTTCAGCTGCGGTGAAACCTACAACGTCGAGAGCCGCTTTCAAGTTGTGCCATTCCTCCCTATCGTCAACGCCGTCCACCTCTCTTCGACTCTTATTCAGATATTCGTAGTCCTCAACGCTGCCATCGATCAAGAGACTCTCTAGAATCTCAATTAGCAAAGGACAAGGAAAGAAAATGGATGTACGTACCTTTCAGTTCTTTTCCTCCAGCTAGCAGCTGATAAAATACGTGGAAACTTCTCTCCGCCTCGCTCCTCACCACCACCCTACTCTTCTCCAGTAGATACCAATCGATATTCGCCCCGGCAATACTTCCATCAGGCGCGAACGATATCCTAACAAATTTGCCGAATCGACTCGAATTATTATTCCGCTGTGTCTGCGCATTCCCAAACGCCTCCAGGATAGGGTTGGCCTGCAGTATCTGCCTCTCGAGTAAGCCGAGTCTGTCTTTAGCCGTCATATGGAATCCACTGCCTGATCCGCTCGAGGGAATTGCAGTATGGACACGTTTCGTCGAATTGCTACGAGGAAGACCGACAGTAGGCATAGTGGAATTATAAGACTGAGAGTTACTGAGGGTAGGTGAGCGTGAATGAGAAGGGGTAGATGGTCCTTGGTGTACATCCGTAGCTATAGCTGCTAGATATTGTATGACTTTCTTGGTGCTCTCCGTCTTGCCGGCACCCGATTCACCTCTAGTGAACACAAGGTAAGAAACAAAGGTCTGTAGTTAGACTGATGAATACGCACGTAATAAGGATACTTTGATTCTCTCTCTCGTCGCCCATGTTCACCCAAGCCCGTTCAGCAACGGCGAAGATGTGCGGAGGGTTCTCGTCTCGTCGCTTGCTGCGGTATTGATGTATGATCGCATCCGAATAGAGAGGAAGACTTTGATATGGGTTGACTGCCACCAAAAACAATCCAGAATATGTCTGTCCACCGATATTAAATGAGTATCACATAGGCCTGAATAATAGGACTCACATATATAGCTCCTGATCCATATCGAAGTCTTAGATTATGTACGACACTAGCTTCGTTCAAAAAGGTGAGGTCTGCGATATCCTCAACACGATCGAACTTGGGAGGGTTCATCTTCGACAATGCATACAAAGGTACCCGGCGAATCTAAACCAAAATGAATACGAATCGAACGACAAGAATAAGATTCACTTACTTCACCTCCAGCGGCCATAATAATGTCACCGAATTCCCCATCCTCCTTGTTGACCCAGCCAGCGAGATACCCCTCTTTGTCGTCGGGAACCCACACCCATTTCTTCTCGTTGAATTCAGCCTGTGCAGCCGCTGCACGCGCCGCCTCCGCGCTTTGTGATAATCTTGGAGCTGGCATACGATATCAAGAGCAAAATCTCCGTTCTACTCGTGCGATGGTTGGATTGTTGAATTTGGGATATAAGGAAGAACAGAACGATGAAGCAAGAGACGTTGAATGTCGGTCGTTGAGATTGTTACGCGTAGATGGCCCAGACTCGTTTGCTTTTGTCCAGCTGAGAATGCGCTAGGTAGCCGCTGGGGACACAAGCATAGAACTGAGAATACCAACGTTTGCAATGAAGTCGCGAGCGTCACGAGCAACCAATGACCCAAATACGGAAGCGGATTAGATCTGTTGTGCTTAGTCATCAGATTAGATAGCCACAGCTTCCGAGTAGTACTTGGGCGAACGCAAGAAATGCAGTGTCAGTAATAAAATAAACGGGGTCGAGGAGCGGAAAAATTGAGGAAAACTTAAAGGGACTTATGTGCTGAGCCGGATAGCATACTTCAGCTCGAAACTTATCAACGGTAAAGGTAATGTATATTTTTCAAAGAAACCAGTTCGCAGTACAGGACCTCTCGAGTCGGAATTAAATAGGAACGATACCAAATAATCGATAATCGAGCGCGTATATATGTACCATATGTATCTGTATATATCATATAAACAACAAAAAGGACAAAAAAGAGATCGAGATCAGCGCCAGAGAGGGAAAAGAGGAATGAGGGAGGATATGTAATCTAAGCAACGGATCAACCAGTAGAATCGCACCATACTAACACGACAAAAAAGACAAAGGGGGGTGATAGCGCAATGCTACCTTTTGAAGTGGATCGCAATAGCATACAACAGCAATTAGGTGTAGTGTATATGAAGCTGGGAAGGGACGAATAGGAACAAAAATCGTGGAGGTAAAAAACAAAAACCGAAGATAAGAGAGGAGGGAGAAGGATGAACCGAAGACGAGAGAGGAGGATGAACGATGGACGAGAGGAAATTGGAAACGCACTCATACCAGACCAAGCAGGCTCTTGCGCCTCTTCACCGCCCCTACTGAGCCTGAGCTTGAGCCTGCGCTGCCTGTACCTGCTGTGCATATTGCACCCTCTGATGTTCCGCAAATCTCTGCGGATACCCCAACTGCGCCTGTGCCATCACTACACCTGGCGCATGCAACGCCGGATTCGAACCTGTCACGTTTGATCCAACTGCCGCGACCGACGTCGTAGAAGTCTGCTGAAGAGCACCGGAATTCGTAACGGGAGGTGTGAAAGTTGGAGTTTGCCCGTGTGTGTGCGTATGTTCGCCATTTCCGTACCCACCGAACCCGGCCGTAGAAGAGTTAGTTGAACTCGTGGTGGGCGTGGCGGGCGTTCCGGTTCGACTCAAGCTTGAGGCTCTGCTCGCGGGTTTACTACTTCCCCCGGCACCTCTAACCTTCCTCCCTTCCCTCTCACCCGTTGTGCCTCTCCCGGACCCAACCGCATGCCCGTGTTTTCCCCAACTTAGGCATTCGTGCTTCCCGTTCGCCAACCACTGCAATCCTACCGCACCATGCTCGCCCGAATGTTGGTAGTGGTACCTCAGCCCGTTCATGTTCTTATATCTCCTCGTGCAATCGCCCACACCACAGGCGAACGGCCTGAGCCTCTTCTCCGCCTCTCGTTCGAGATCTCGAAGTTCCGACTCAGGAAGTGAAGATAGAGAGGACAAGGTGGACTGGAGTGATTGAGGCTGAGAGGAACTCGTCGTAGCCTGTTGCGAAGTCGACGAGCTAGGTTGATTCGTCGACGTAACCGAACCAGCTGCAGTAGCAGCCAAAGTCGGACTACCCAGGCTCAAAGCTGCATCCAATGCCGTACTCAACGAATTAGGGGTGGGTGCAAATCCACCACTTGTTCCTGCACCCGTAAACGGATTCGCAGAGTGCGGGACGACAGGTGAATTCAAGGCGCTCCCAAACGGCGAGTTTACGGTTGAAGGAGGTGCAGATCCCGAACCTGTTGCAGGTGTCATCATCCCGGAGGGTGTGTTAGCCCCTGACGGCGCAGTCGAGTTCGCTACGGATGTAGAGGCTGAAGCGGCGGCGGAAGCAGCTGCAGAAGATCCTTCCTCTTGCGCTTGCTGCTGCTTTCGTTTCTTCTCCAATAAAGCCTGCACGTGTTCCAAATCCTTGGGAGGAGCGAAATTACAACTGCCGTGCGTCATATGATACTTCAAACCTACGCAAATATAAGGAAAAATACACTTAAGAAGCGGTAGGTAGACTCACCATTAGCCTGTTTATAACTCTTATTACAATTCGGCTTCGGGCACTTGAACGGTTTGCTCTGAAGCAAACTGGTTGTAGGAGGCCTACCAATCGTCCTCTCCGTCCTGCCCTCAGCTTTCCCTGCAGTCTTCTCACTCGCAGACCGGTTAATCCCTGAAGCTCCACTCGCCTTGGAAGAGGAAGTAGCCGGCGTTGAAGTGGTCGCCGCAGTCGTCTGCGACGAATAAGCCAGCTGTTCCTTCTGTTGTGTCTGCTGCTGCTGCTCCTCAACATCGATATCAAACTCTCCGTCCGCATCCCGATCACTCTCGGGCGTATTCGCGTTCGAGAACAGCAGCGCAGGCTGGACACACTGATCGCCTTGTTGCTGCTGTTGACCCTGACCCTGACCTCCATGAACTCCGTGAGGCATCTGATTCGAGTACAGGTATCCTGCACCACCACCACCCTGCGTATTCGGGTTCGAGTAGGGGTAATCGATACCAGCGTTCATCCCAAACGAATCATACCCGTTCCCAGCCCCAAACGCCATGTCAACGCCCCCAGGGGTACTGTTGTAATCGGAATATCTACCAAAAGGGTGGAACGGCTCGACGGCACCTGCTGGAGGTGCAGAAGTGATAAACGGAGAGTGCAGACCCGAGTTGGACCGGGAGGCTGAAGAAGAGAAACTAGAGAGGTTGAGTGCGAGTGAAGGTCGTTGCGAGTTATTATTTGTATTATTTTGAAGGGGGGAGGAAGGCTGGGAAGATGAAACAGTCTTGCCGGTGCCAGGGTATCCGCCGGGATACGCCGCTGCCAAGCTACTGGTGGTCGAGTTGGTTGTAGGGACAATGGGTGAAGCGTAAGGTGAAAGAGGGGTAGAAAGGAGGGTGTCAGGAGGGGAAGGAGTGGAAATGGGGCTACTAGGTATCGATGTTGTCGCATTTGACGCCGCGGAGGATGGGGGTGGCGTGGGTAGCTCGAGCTCCATGTCGTCGGGATCAACGGGGGTAGGATAGTGAGGGTTCGATCTCAGTGCTTGCTGCTCGTACTGAATAGGCTGGGTTACACCGCCAACGCCGACGACTTGAGGTTCGAAAGGGACTGAGATGCGTGTCTGAGGTTGGCCATGCGGCTGACCTGGGTGCGGATCTACAACAACGATGTGTACTTCTTCGAAGTGCTCTAGAAGAGCATGGAGATCCGTGAGATGTAAGCCGCAGCAAGTGTAATGTTTGCACAACTCGGATTGAAACTCGAAGATTTTGAGGGCGGAAGTGAGTGCTGGGTCGCGGGATCTAGAGACAGAAAATGAGGATTAATAAAGGGGGAAAGAGGTTAAATACGCACTCTAGGGAGCCTCTAAACTGATCCATCGGGCTACCCATGGTGACAGAGCTTGGATAGACACCGTTCGAGCTCATTCGAAAGGACATTGGCGAGCCAAGAAAGTGTCTTGTATAGGAAGCAGGGTTGAATGAACCAGCACTTGTCGACGCGGAGTAAGAACCCGAAGTCATAGGATAATCACTTCGAGCTCTGACATCGTTTTGAAGAGGCAGCGAAATGGGCTGCGTCGAAGTCATTCTGGCGGTTGAAAGAGGGGAGATTAGATGAAATTAGTAGATATATACTGCAACTGCTGACTGATATCCACGTTTCCGATTCACCACAGCCACGCGAGTCTCGGCTAAGCTCTCTTCCGCTCCCATCACAGCTTCAGTCCGAAGCACCGACTGTGAGTAACTTACTCATTCATGTCTTGCATATGAGACTCTATGTAATTATAGCTGGTCATGTAGCCCGGTTTCATACGAACATTCGGAGCCGATCTTAATATGAACTTCAAGTAACTTGCGGAACTGGGCATGGACGAATCCTAACGGACTATGTGCCTCCGTTGTCCGGGCTCTGTATAGCGGTGGGGGTACTGATCAAGAGGGCAGCCACAACCGCCTGTAATGAAGTCAACCATATCGAAAGCTGCTTTCTTTGAAGTTTGTACTGCAGACATTCAAATTCAAGTTTTCATTACAGTTTGGTTTATCCAGAACGATTGATCAATGCCTCAAAATACACCATCGAAATTCTTCCTAGTTCAGGCAATGTCATGCTTGGTACGCAGAACCTTTGCATCCATTATTTGGTCTTCACTCTGAGACTTCCTCTTTTCTGTACATACAGCTATCAATTTCCTCATCTCCCTCACGAACAGGAGCTTTGCTGAATTTCACCTTCCAGGTGAGTAACTCTATCAGCCTTCATACTTCACCACTGACCTGAGAGTAAACTGGATGTGAGTATCTTGGGACTTATCACTCAGCTCCCATCCTCCAGCCTTGTACTCTGTGTCATCCATGCTGCTGCCATCAGTGGAAGACCTTGTTAGAGCGGCTCAGAATATGAATATGAATAAGAGTGGAAAGCACTGGCTATTGTTCCACCATAGTTCATTCTCAATGGGGAGGTAGGTTTTACTTGCTGGTGTATGATGTTCAACTGGCATGAATTGATGAATACTGTTGAATTTATAGTGTTTACTGCCTGTGCAGTGTGAATGTGGTTCCACTGAAGATGTGAACTTTTTGAGGCCAATATGAGTGTTACATCAGCAAAATCAGAGGAATAATATATCACACAATGACATATCTCCCTTCTTGTGACAATGCTGAGGTTTTATCTCATCAATGAAACTGGGATGTGAGGTGACATTATCATTTTGAAGAAACATAACATTTTGATATGATAACAGAGGTGAACATTGGTCTGGAATGATGATGAGAGTATCCAACTACAATATATTGGCTATATCATGCCTTGGAACTATGGGGAGGAATCTAATTGTGTTATCACCCCAATGTCATGCCTTGTCATGCTGATAGAATAATGTTTTCATATCAAACTATGACAAGGTTATATACATACTATATATTCAATGTGTCCATACCAAGGTTCAGTCTTCATACTGTCAGAGATAATAAAAGTTGTCACTAAAAAGCTGTATAGACAGATGTAAGAATACATGGAAGTAAAGGCCATACTGCACACTCTACAACTGTAACACTATCTTCCTACTGGAGAGGTCAAATACTCAGTGATCTTGTCAAGGTAAAATGATGCATATCTGCCTACATATCCATTGAACAGTACAGCCACAAGCATTGAAACACACAGCCACTCTCAGTATGTGAAACACTGGATTCCAATGTACAGCTAGAGGCTGTTAACATTACACCTCCTCAAGCATGGAAGATAAAACTATTATATGTCTATTATATATTGGTTACTTCCCTTTAGCACCAAAATGCTGCAGTGATTTTAAATTAATTTTTCCTAAAGTCATTGAACAACAATACTATTATTCAATTCATGCAAACTACAGTCAGACAGCCTCAAACAGGTCAAGAGAATTAAAAATCAGCATCATCATCCAAATCCTCTACCTCTCCATCCTCATGCCCAAGGTCAGACTCATCTTCAGACTCCTCTTTAGACTCCTCTTCAGACTCTTTTTCAGACTCTATTTCCTCCTCCAACTCATCCTGGTCAACTCCTTCATCCTCACCATCATCTTCTACAAAAATATTATCATCACCATCAACAGAAACAACTTCACCATTCCAATCATAAGTTGGGAGTACCAAATCATCAAATCTAGCATTAGTAGCAAATGGTCTTAGATGTGTGTGAAAATGCTGATGTCCAATACCACCTCCAAGAAACAGCATAAACATATCATGATCAACAAAGCTGAAGAAAAAAACCCTGAGACACACAATCCAAAGATTAATTGAAAAAGCATGCAATGCACATATTGACATGACAGTACAACTAATCATCTTGTTCAATCACTCTAGACCGATCAAGAGCAAGGATTTCATAAGAGCAAGAAGCAGAATCTGCTGGGAGAGCATCCTCAGTCCCCCCATTATAGAAGGCTGGAATAAGATGGACACTGTGGACAATATCAGCAGGATCAAGAAAATCAAAAGCAGCAGGATCATCTGCTGGTAAAAACTGTAATCTGTGCAATCACTTTGCTTTCCAACCTGAGGAATAGCTAGCATCAAATTGATACCACTGAACCCACAAGAAGTCCATTCTGCTTGATTTCCAATGGTTCCCTACTTTCCTGTACCAGATATCTGCATGAAAAATTCCAACTACATGTCCATAAGTGAAAGGATGTATGCTTCCTTCAGGAGAAAGAACCATAATGTCAGGATGTGTACGTGGATTGATAGAGTCTTGATTTCAACAACCATCATAAGTAGTGTAGGTGATTCGCAAAACCTTGTGTTTAAATATGCAATCATTCTCAGGACAGCCCAGGACATCCTAGGACAGTGGAGACTATCCTAGGAGGCTTAGGATACTAGGGACTATCCTTAGTGTCCTAGGATACTTAGGATACCTAGGATAGTCCTCACTGTCCTGGGCTGTCCTGGGGGTGTCCTAGGGAGTCTTAGGAGTCTTAGGTCTCTAAGGTGTAGGTCTATGTTCTTGAAAATGTCTTAAGACTCCTAAGACTCCTAAGACTCCTAGGCCTCCTAAGATGTCCTCAGGCTATCTTGCAGATATCCTTAGGACACCATTGGGACAGGGGCCTTTTTCCTGATGGCCACTGTGTCATCAGAAGCAGGAGAAGTAGGTGATGAGCAAGCATACAAGTAAACGATGAGCAAGTGACTCATGAACAAGTGAGCAAACACATAACAGCACATAAACAATAAGCAACAGTGAGCAATGAGTGAGCAGGAAGTGAGAGTGGAGAAATGATGATCTAAGTAGCATGGTAACAAAGAATATCTTCAAGAGAATTTTTAGTGTCAATTAAGCAAGGAAGAACATGCAACATACCTAGGCTTCAGATACTGGTGAACCAGGAGGTGACTCAACTCATTGGCCTTTTCTATGAATTCAGTGCCTACTGTAAGACTAGCATGATGGGGGTGACATGGCAGTCTCACACAAGAGTTAGAATAAAGCTTAGAGTCACCCAAGAGACTGTTGTAAACGATATGTGATTTCAAGAGAGACTAACTACTATAACAAAGGTGAGGGTTTATATACAAAAAGGCTAAGTGAACATTGGGGATAAGTAAGAATTAGGAAGTATATACATGTGATCAATGGGAAAGTCCAAATTAAGTAATCTACTGTAATGTTGCCACTACATGCGCCCTCCAGGGATCCTGCAAGGATCTCTCACTGTCCTTCCACCACAGTGGACACAATGTTACGACCTCGACGTTTCTGTCTGAGAACAGTAGTTAACTGTAGCAATAGAAGTAATAAAAGAGTACTTCGCAATAGATAGCACATCGAGACTAAGCCGCTGAGCAGTATTTTGATGACGACAAGCAATAAGGTTGTATACATGTTGCGATTCGATAGCAAATATAGGTAGAAGTCAGTATAACTTCCAGATGAATGAGACGAGATGAAAGAGACAAGAATGAGACAAGAATGAGACAAGAAAAGTAAGCAAAAAGATGAGTGACAGAGAGTTGAGAGAAGAACGATTTATTTAGCCAACGAGTTGGCACTATGGTACAAGAGTCCTTATATACTACTTATTGTATCTAAATGGAGGTGTGTATTGTTGTATTCTACTGTAGTAACAATGATCACAATATGTGAACATGTATATGAGTTGTGAACAGGCACTTAGGCAGGCGCTTGTGTGCGAATAGGGGCTAACTGGAGAATCTATGTATCTGGAGTGTGACAGAAGGGAGTTTAGGTGAAGAATAGGTGGAAAAATGGTAGCATCATAACATTACCCCCTTCCTAGGGTCCTGCACCAGTAGCTGCTGCCTTGAAGCATCACCAAGGGTAGTTGCCCTCAGTTCACAAAGCTTCACAGAGGGTAGTTGCCCTTGGGCTTACATATAGGCAGCTAGGGTAGTTTCCTTCACTCTGTCACGTGATCTTTGAAAATTTTTGGCACCCCTGATTTGGATTCTGAACTGAATGGTCTAGGTCTCATCTGGATTGGGTTTGATTTGGATGTGTTTTGCAAAGTGCATGTCATGTGACTTGGTGAGTCATTCTTTGGCTTTGCTTTTTTCGGATGCTCACCAGCAGCTCAGCTGCATTTCTAGACTTGGGCATTTTGGTTGACACTGGACCTCAGGCATCTCAGTTGACAGTCAAATCAAGCACCTGAAAACAAGTGCACAAGAAAAATATACTTACACATTCAACTCAGGGACTTTTTGAATTGTTTGGGTGCTCTACCTCACTGTCATTGTCATTGTAAACCAATAAAAATTTGTATTCAACCACCGAATAGAAAACTGTAAAACAAAATAACAAAACTACAATTCTGGGCTATCTACCAAGTGTCTAAGAACAAAGCAGAAGTCACGTATAGTGCAGGCAATTGAATCTTCCTCTTGGGATTTCCTCGTTGCATCCCAGCCAGTTTTCACTGGCATTTGTGAACATAGGTGAACCCAGAATGCAAGTGTCACCACAACGATTGACAAGCCGTTTGGCCCAGAACGCATTAGTTCACCCCAGCATTCCTGGCTCCTCTCCTTCACCTCACTGTAGTCTTCTTTCTCCAGCCAATGGTCAACAAACACGTCCAACCGCCAGTCTGGCTGAAGATGCTCCCACCACTCCCAATACATCTGCCCTGGTTGCCTCACATTTTGTAAGATCGGTCGCCACTCTGGATGGCACACTCTTGCAACCCAATCACCTGTAAATTTTGGTCGGCCTTCTGCGCTAAGCTTGTGAGAGGTGCTGAACCCCTGATTGTGTTTGAAAGTCAACTACAACTCCAGCATTTCCTTCCACTGGGACTGAGACTGATGGGAAACTGACTTCGCAATGGAGAGAGTATTGAGCATGTACAACGGTGATCCCACAGCTAGGACTGGCAGCCCTTCTTCATTGTACTTGATCTCAAGTGGTGGAGTAACCCTCAGCATTGTATTTCCCTTCTGCTTCTTTTTACTTGTGTCATCATCAGCCTCATTTCCTCACTTCCTTTTCGCCCTCAAGTTCACCATTGATGTTCCATCAGCAGACTTATTTTTAGCCCCGCTTTTTTGATCCCTTAAGGGTCCTTGATTCTCTGACGTGATATCAAGGTTTGGAACTTTGTCAGAAGTACTGCAAGCAGATAGCTGAGGAGACACGACAGGACTTGGGATTGGAGAAGGTGGAGTGGAGGTTTGGGATGGCAAAGGGAGGGGAGAAGGAAGAGTTGGTATAGTGGGGATTATCGAGGGGTTTGAGGGAGGCAAAGCTACAGAAGAATCAGGGACTCCTGGTGTGGGAAAGGTTGCTGATTTCAGAGGGTCCATGGAGTTCAAGGGAGGTGAGGGTCTGGAATGGCTTTGTTGGCAGCTTGTTGGTGGTGCTGAAGGTGCCTCCGTGGTTGTCAAGGAATCTTCAGAATAATTGGGAACTCCTGGTGTGGGAAAGGTTGCCGATTTTGAAGGATCTGTGGAGTTCGAGGGAGGTGAGGGTCTGGAATGGCCTTGTTGATGGTTCATTGAGGGTAGAGGTGGTGCTGAAGGTGCCCCCCACTTCTCCTTAGCTGCTTCAGTAGTTTTTGGTCCCTGACGGGGTTCCTCATCTGCAGGGGACCACATAAACACATCAGCATCGTCTATGATGTTCCTCATGAACTCCTCCTCTAGTTTGTTTGGCAAAGCACATTGCCCACATTCTTCTTCAGCTACACAACATGTTAGAAATTTTGGTACCAAAATAAAATCTCTGCTTACTATAACACTTTGCCAAGAATCGTGCTATGCTAGGAAAAACATATTTCTTCCATACTACATACTCTGATCACCCAAAGTTTTGCTTCACGTCACCACGAGTAGTTCCTGAATGTACACTGAAAACCTGTCAGAAAATAAACAAGAACTAAAGAGAATAAACACCTACATTAGAATATTAAGTCTTCCACTGTCAATAGGCTCAGGGCCACTAGCTATAAATGAACATTTCCACCCTGTGCATTCAGAAATCCCGTCAAGGATCGGTTTAATGAATTGAATGAGATTATTGATGGAACTAGAGAACTGTCAGCACAAGACAAGCTAAAAAATGTAATCCTAATGCACTGTTGATAATCCTCAGGCTCTGTTGAAGGAGGTCCTTTCAATTTGGCCTCGTAGTCCTTCAAATCTTGCTCATGGTTTTCCTGAGCCCTCTTTTTCCATTGCTTCTGCTCCACCTTTGACAGCTTCTCCCACTCTCTTGCTACTACCTCCTGATACAGTTTCGCCATATCTTGACGAACCGCATTTTTCTTCTCCTCTTCATACTGTTGTGCAATCTTGTCGTCGTTTTCCTTTGCCCAAACGATTTTTGCAGCCTTCCGGTGTGGTTTTGGTGAGCAAATGCCGTCTGTGAGTTTCATGAGAAGCATTGAGAACAGGTTAAGTTTGTCATCCTTCTTCATCTTGCAGTTGTTGTCTTTCTGAAATGTATTTTTGAGGTAGTGTTTGATTTGCTGGTGGGAATAATAAACGAATTTTTTTAATCAGCGCGGCCCACATGTGATCAAAAACTCACCCCACGGCATAATTTGAGCTTCGCCTGACGATCTTTGTACTTTTTGCAAGCTTCAAGGTCGTCTGGATTGGGTTCTGTATACTCAGCACTCGGGAGATTGTTGTTGATGGTGTTCAACTCAGTCTGGGGACATTCCACATCCAATGGTAAATCCACCGGTGATATGACTGCTAGAAATCCATGGCATAATTGCCTTTGAGCACAATGTTATAACGGACTAGTAGGATCGATTACTCCTACTATAAGTCACTTACAAAGTGTACAAGTAGTACTCAATGGCTCAATATACTGAGATTAGTACTTTGAGCTCAAGGTCTGATGAAGCAAGCTCATCAATACTAAGGGAAGAAACTATAGAACAGTTCAAGGGGACCTTCTTAGTAGGCTTTCTCACTACAAATACATCCTGAGCAATGTCTATTGTGGCATCTAATAAGGGTCCAATACATATACTTAGTGGATTGTAACAACTTCGAGGACTTCGAGCGCGATGTTTACAGTACATGTACAGAGTGTAGAGATGATGAATACCTCCTGCAGGAAGTGTATGGACCATTACAGAGTGTTCAAATAAGCAGTGTAATGCACTGAGGACATTGCGCGTGATGTCTCCGAGACCTGTAACAACCTATCTGAACAAGTTCCTGTAAAGGAAAGATGAAGGAAATTGAATACTGTAACAAGTATTCAGTAACCAGGGACCTAAACATCCCGCACAATGATGAGATGATCATTAGTTACCTATCTAATGGGTATCTAATTGAAGGACCTGGTACTTTGAGCGCGATGTCCATGAAGACTGTAGCCTAGATTACAAGGACCTTACAAGAGTAGTAAGCTGAGACACAGAATGAGGGAAGTGTCAGTGCATACAGGAACACGGGACAAAGACATCCTGCAGGACTGCACAATGGTGGAGTAAAATATTAGAATACCATATGGACAAGACCTAGAAACAGGCACTAGTTATTTTATTGAGCTACATAGCGCTCATCAGATGCAACTGCATTATGTAGCTCACATATCATTTCAAATTGCTTATCATTTGTACCAGTATATAAAGAACAAATACATGGAGCGGGAAGTAAGTTCCTAGCCCCCCAGTTCACGTTTTACACGTTGCGCGGGATAAGTCTAAGTGCTTCTAATACAAAATCTTAAGTCTCACGTTTGTTGCGTTTGAGTACTTTGAGCTCAAAGTCATTGTTGAGTGAACAAAGTGTTGAGCGCAAAGTGTTTGTGTGCAAAGTGGAAGCAATTTGTACACTGTTGAAGTGCTGCTACCGTCTGGTAAGACAGCCTTTGAGCAGGAAGTCAATTAGAGTATCGTCTGGTCTCTAAGTTGTTTTGTTTGAGGGCTACTGTCTAGTAAGACCCATTAGTCATTACAACGTATCGTCTGGTTGTTGTCTGCTGTCTTTGTGTCATTAGTATACTTCGTGCTCGAAGTATAGATTGAGCTTGTTGCACGGTTTCTTTACTTTGTACTTTCTTGGTACTTTCTTGTGGGTCTATAAGGCTACAATCCAGGTACTATTGTGCTCCATTATACTAAGTTTACTTGTTCAATACGAGTTTGTGATCCAACCCTCTTACAAACTTGCATCCTAGGTGTGGTGTGTGTGTTTTTGGGTGTGTGTAGTGTGTATAGACTTATAGTCTATCTCATTTCATTCATTTATACCCCTCACTACAGTTCAGGTGTTTCACTGGCCAGCAATTGAAAAACAAATGTCGTATCTCGTTGACGGCGTCCTTTGCTACTCCAGTGTGTACTGCAGCCTGGTATCGCGGGTACAACAAATCAAGAAAAGCCTTCCGTTGGCCTTTGAATATGGGCAGTTGTGGCATCTGGTGCGTGTGTCGATCCTAGGTCTTACTATTTGTGTGTAGTTCACTCACCTTTGACCATAGTTTCAAAAAGGTTCTCTTGATGGGCGTGATGGATGATGCAGGTAAGAGTATGCATTTCTTCCCATRTCYGAGAGAAGAGTATATGTTTTTTTTTTTGCAGAAAGTTGACAAAGATCAAAAGAGTTAATTTCTGTGGGACATCAAGGGTAAGTGCCCTTATGTGTAACTAGGGTAACTTCCCTTGGCTCAGCAAACTTACATTCTAGGGCAATTTCCCTCACATCAGAAAATTTAGGGTAACTATCCTCGTTTCAGCGAATTCCAGTAGGGCAGTTACCCTTGTTTCAGTAAAGACCGGTAGGGTAGTTACCCTTCGCATGATGGAGCCTGTCCTTTACATTCCCTTCCTTCACCACCGCTCCCACTTTTACCTCGACAATCACCACTGCCAAATCTTGTTGACAATGGCCACCAATTTGAATGGTATGTGCCTCATACAATATTATTTATGCTGATTTCTCTTGGCTGATCTATTATAGCTTCTACAACTGCTACAACTTGGCAGAGGGGGTTATCAGCTGAAAATAGACATCCGAGCAATCATACGTTTCTTCTTTCTGGTTCTTACTATTTTTTTTTAATTGATTTGCCACAGGAATGACTGTCATCACTGCCGCTGTGGCAACAAACTTCCAGCCACCGTCAGAGCCAATTATTATTTCTGACTCCAAGGATGAAGGGCTGACCACCAGTGTGACTGGAAGCACTTGTGCAGAAGCTGGCAATGTAAACTCAGATCAAGCTTCAGCTTCTAACATCCCTGGTGCCCCTCTTGCTCCTGCTGCTCCCACCCTGCTTCCAACCTACAATCAAACTGTCAATTCGGTAAGTGTAACAGCAAAGAATTTATCCACCTTTACTCACATACTACCAAGGCCGAATTCGTTCAAGATATTGCTGACTACTACACCACATGATTTGCACACCCGATTGTTGCACCTCATGAAATTCCGAATGCCCATGCTCTTTCAGGCAGCAGTAATGTTTGAAAGTGGTATGTTGTGACAAGAGGAGCTAATGTCAGGGTATTCGCAGACTGGTAATTCATTTTCTATTTCTATATTTCACTTATTCACATTGTTTCTAGGTTAGCAGTAGCACTGATCACTCAAGGCTTTTGAACGGCTGTGCAAAAGGGCTACTGCACCTATCATGAAGCTGTAGAAGCTTACATGGACCGTTACAATGCTCACTCTGTTATGATCATCAATAGGGTGGGGGTAACTCAAACTCGAGTGGATGCCAACTGACCTAGCTACTGAAGTTCTTGATGCTGCTTTGTATTTTTCACTCATGCCACTTTGTACTTTTTATTGAATGAATTTCGCTGTTTTGCTTTGATTGTACTCTACAGAAAGTGGTCTGCATATGAACTAAGTACTACATGTCTACGAAAGCAATGGTGAGTTAACGAATGGAGGACAAAGAAATTTAACTTACGTGACTAATGGTGAGCTCCCTTACAGTGCATTCAGCATTCATGTTCCTTCTGTGCCAGGATCTCCCAGTTCTTGAACCTATATGCTGCCTGAGCATCGCGATGCCACGAATGAAGCTGCTCAAGCTTTTGAGGTGACAGTTCCTAAGGATTAGCCTGTCAACTGTACAAGTTGCTGATAGTTATAATACAACCAAGAATACAAATATGTTAGACCTTACAGAGAATATTGTATCTTTGAGGCTTGTAAATGGCTTTCCCTGTGTCTAAGATATATTTTAAATGAGTGCTATGTGCATGATTGAATCAGACTTACTCTAGATACCAGGCATGAGCCCTGTGTTTAATCTGGCTTTGCTTTCGAGTGTTTCTCCTACCATCAAGAATACACTTGGGGTCATCCTCACAATAATTGGGCCCTAAAGTAGTCTTGATGTATTCTACTTCCTCAGTGCTGGTAAGATCAAAGCGCGGATGGCCTTCCAGCTTCCACAAATGTATATCCTCCTCAGTGATTGTGGGCATACGAGATGTTGGCAGGAATTAGGGGGGAAAGGACTCAGCACCTATGTTCAAATAATCACCACGAACCTGTAGCACCTGTTGAGCACCTGCTCAAATAATCACCACACAGATAAGGCCGAGACTTGATTAATAATAAACGTAACATGTAACATGACTTGTAACTTCCTTTGCCTGTACGCACAGTTCTAAAATACTTTGAATACTTTTCTTGTTTGTAATGAAGTGTGTGGCTCGCCTTGAACTTCAAAGGGGCAATGCCCAATGATACCAAGTTGATAATTTGAGCAAGAGAACTGTTTTCATTCGAGAAGAGACTCTTTCTTCGAAAGGCTGTGTGGTGAAATCCCAGCCTGATCCTTTGAAAAGTAACACTTGGGTGCAAGTCTTGTCTTGGTCACCTCCAGATGATGGTAGTATTGGGGTTGATGAAGATGAGGGCTGGTATGATGTAGAAGTGACTAGGGAACTGTTTGATCCTAGCATCATACAAATTCCAGCTTCCAAACCTCAATGCTCTAGACGATCAGTGAGTGAAAGTTCAATTCACTTACAAGTTTTACTGACTTCATATGTTGCAGAGACAGACACATGTTGTTTGGAAAGAGCTCTATCACCAACAGTACCTGGAAGAATTTATGTGGGTGGATGGGAGAGGGGATTTCAGATCTCATGCATGTTGCATGGATTGTGTGGCAAGGAAGAAGGCTGAGAAGGATCTTGGTGCAGGCAAATTTTGCTGCAAGGATTGCTTCATGCGAGATATACTCTGCACTGACTGCTGTGTATGTCGGCATTGTCTGAATCCTTTTCATGTAATAGAGGTGCACCAAATTTTTTTTTTCTTTTGCATTGTTCTAATGTCTACTACAGAGATGGGCAAATGGCTTCTTCCTTCCTGTGACTCTACGCGACTTAGGCTTAGTTATTTGTTTAAACCATTCTACCAGCAAATGCCCAACTCCTCGATACTCACACGGAAAGCTCCAAATTCTCCACACCAATGGCATCCACTCTGTCTTGATTGAGTTCTGTAATTGCAAACGACGAGTTCCTGATCATATTCAACTACTTCACAGGGGTGTATACCCAGCCAGCCAGGATGTTGTGAAGACTGTGGTGACCTTCTGTCCTCTGGAGCACCTACACCTTCTTTCTCTAGTTGGGAAGGGTGGAATGTTCAACTATTACCACTTGTTGGAGAAATTGACAAATAATACTGGTGTCGGAGTCCCCCATTCCGGGTATCGAGTGTTACAACAAATGCTTTTGCAATGGCAAAATTTGAAGATGCTTAAGTGAGCTGGTCAAGGCAATACAGTGAATGGAGTTGAAACAACATGCCCAGGAGAATTGGCCATTCAGTGTCCTTCCTGTCCTCACCCTGGTATTAATCTTCCAGATGGTTGGGAGAAGGTGCCTCAAGAGGAATGGTAAGTCTGAATCTTTATTCCTATGTTCATTCTAACATAGGTTTAGATACCTATATGCAATGATTGTTTGTGTTGACTTCAACTTTCGCCTCAAGAATCAACTTGTATCTGCATGGATATGGGACCTGGGCCTGAGTGATGGTCTGGCATACTTTGTTCCACATAAGGAGTATGAGAATTACATTCTGAAGCACATAGATGAAGAGGAGGTAAGTTCTCGATTCACCTTTTGATTTTGATACCCTCACCTTGTGGCAGGTCAGCAATTGCGTGGGGTTTGTGGCATTGGCTCAACAGAATACTAGGTTGTTGAGGGGATTGTGATACACTGGTGTTGGAGTGGTGACATGCACATGGAGTGAGATGGTGCTGCTGTTGGGAATGGGGAATTTGGAAAAGGGTGAACAGTGTGTGGGCTCTTCACCATAATTTCTTATGTTCTAATATCCTTCATAGCTATGCCAATTCAGACTTCATCGTGGGATCAGTGCTAAGCCTTGTGGCGCATCATCTTTTGTTGCTCTTTCTTAGTTACAATATATGCTGCCAATGGTCTGCCAATTTAACAAAACGAATGGAGGAGTGGGACAAGAATCTGAAGTTACCTCACTCGGTTAAGCTGGTCCCGGTGATTCCGAAGTTTCATCATGCAGCGCATCAGAAAGAAGGCCATCATCGGTTCGACTGTGTTAAGGGCATGACTGAAGGACAATCCGTGTGGAAACGGATCGGAAATGTTGGAACGGATAGATCCGACAGAGCCGAAAACTATAAGACTTTGAATAGCGTGAAGGCTATCCTTCCACGTTGACAAGTCTATAGTAAACACGAGAGAGAGAGTCTAGAGTGATGAAAGATAACCAGCAACCTAAGTTGATTTTCTAATTGCCTAACTACTACATGAGCTTCAGCTTATATACGACTGGAGTCGGAAAATAGTAATTCCAACAAATACAAAGGAATAGACATATGTAGAATGGTCTACATGCAATGTGTAGACCGGGGTAACATAGGAACAAAGGATACAACATATAGAGACATAAAGAAAGTTATAAAAGGGGAAAACACTCAGTAGATCATCATGGCGAAAAACCCCTGGTCCCGGAAGTGAACCGAGATGACAGAATAGAAATGACAATGAATAGGAAAAGTCGGAACGGAATTGGAATAATCGGAATTGAAACGTATTAGAATGCATAGTCATAACAGTATCCCCCTCTTAGGGTTCTTGCCCTCAAGAACCCATTGAGAAGGAGGAACAGAAGAGGAATTGGAAAAGTCAGAATAATAGGATCAGTGAAAATGTGAAAGAGAAGAATAAAAAATATCAGAAGCGTGAAAATAATAAATTGTGAGAAGATTTTAAACTTTTGATCGGAACAAATCGAAAGATATAAAGGTAGGAGGATTTCTCACCCGACGCCCCCCAATTTCCCTGTAAATCGAAAAACCCGCCCTAAACAAATAAACACCTGCCCTCAAGTATACTCGAAAAAATGTCGAAGTCAAACGAATCTTCTCGAATGCCCACCCCTGAGTCCGAAGTTTCCGACCTCCCATCTGATTGGTCGTACGATACCACACTAAGTGAATGAGCTGACACTCCTGACTTCCGACAACTTTGCCCCTCTCCCTCTCCAATTCCCAAAGAACCCGTCACTCCTATACAGCCCCAAATGCCCACTAATCCAGAGGACTTCGCACAATTTGTGAATGACACAACTCATTTTGCTGAAGGTAAGTGAAATTTTATCAGAGAAATCGGATCCGCTAACATTGACCTTAATTAGCTCTGAAGGAGTATCAATCAATGCGAGCAGAATGGACGAAAATGAGGGAGGAATTTGAGGAAGCAAAAGTAGCTGTGGTGAAGACTAGAGAGGACACAGAGGTGCGATGGAGGAAAAAACGGGAGGATGAGTCGCGTCTTCGGAAGCGACAACAACATAGGAAAAACAATGAAGTGTTGAGGGAATTGAAGAAGAGGAGGGTGGAAGCAAAAGCGGAAGCAGAAAAGCAAAAAGGAACTGAGGGGGACGAAGAGGAAGGATCGAGTAGTGAGGAATCGAGTGGAGAGTCTGGAAGTAGTGAGGAATCCGAATCCAAGTCGGAGACTGAGGATCCGAAGGTGCGTAGTCTTCTTTTTTCTCAGCTGTATTTGACTGAAAATGGACTTAGCAAAAATCAACAACATTGGCTCCGGTGACCTGACAACCTTCCCCTGCTCCTTCCACTTGTCGAGCTCAGAAGTGCAAGCGCTGCACCAAAGAGTGTCGTGTCTGTGAGGTTGAAGCAAAATGTCAGGCATGCAAGGAGTGCAAAATTGCACATAAGGCCTGTTCTTTCATGACCCGATTCGCGTTAAAGCGGAAACAACAGGAAAACGACAAGGACGAGGATGATGACGATGACGACGACGAGCGACCTAACAAGAGGTCCCAAGTTGGAAACAATGTGGACGCGATCACGTTCTGAGATGAAATGCGTCAAGAGCTGCATATGTTGAACCAAAGGCTTGACCACATTGAAAGTTTAGTGGTCATGTCTTGTAATCATTTGCTCAGTCAAGGAGAGATGTTGTGGTTCGGACAGGTGAACAGCAGGGCCTTCCTCCGGATGGCGGCTCAGTGGAACAGTGGCACCTGTATCTGCTACCTGAAGCGTTATTCTAAGGGTTATATCCCTAAACTACTGATGCATCAGAAAGGGTTATTTCCCTGGAGGCCAAATTTCTACTATTTGCTTGATTTCTAGCGCTCTCCCGGCTTTTCGGCACTGCTTACCAACCTTTCCTATACAGACATAATATTCCCATGCCTCTTACTACTACATCTCATACGAGACACTATTCCCACACACAAATATACTACCAAATTCGTCACCTTTTGCTCATTTAAATATTTTTCCACACCTTCCCAGATTACTTAAGTGAGATTCCGGCAACCCAGAGGTGACTGTCACAGCCGAGAGCACCAGGTAGTCCGAGACCCTGCTAAACACATTAAAAATAGTGCCAGAGGCAGGAATTGAACATTTGAGTGGTAGCCACTCAATGCTCTAGTCAACTGAGCCATATGGACTTGTATTAGTACTAGTTGCACATGGAAGATATGCCTTTGTTAGGCTCAACAATCTACTGTATTATTTCAACCATTTCCTACACGAAATGTTCAACAACAGTGTCTTCTATACAAATCCTAGATCTTCTTCCTCTTCCTCTCCCTCCTCCTGCTCCCTATCAGGCCTTTCGACATCCCCTCCGTCATCCCCCTCACCTTCGCTGTTCCCACCATCCCCCTCCCTTTCATCATCCTCCACATCCTTGTTGTCATCGTTCCATACCTCAACAGCTTCCAGCTGTCGACTCCAGACACCCTCCCGTAACCGCCTCTCCCTCTCGTCCTCTTCACTGCCTTCCTTCACCAGTGGCTCCCTCCATATCTTGACGAATTTCGTCAGCAGGTCCCACTGGACCTTTGCCTGCTTCCGCGCATATGCCATGACTCCTTCCTTTACCCCACGATCCCCTGGAACCCTTGCTGTTACTTGCCTTTCCCACTATCCAGCTTTCCACTCCAGAAACTCAGCTGTTTGCCTCATTTCTTCCCGCAGCAAAACCACTTCCTCTGCACAATGCACTGCTCTCACCCTGCTCCTGCACCATTCAGACCGCAGGATTTCGTCATTATTCTCATCTGCACCATCCTGGAGGTTTATTGGCGACTTCGTCCAGATCCACGACAGCTCTCTATGTGTTTCCCCAGTGCCATGATCCTCACGGTTCCGTTCCTCCACCAAAAGATTGATATCCTCCTCCCCCTCTGGTACAGCTTCCTCCACCGGCTCCCCTTCCCTCCCTGGCTCCTCCTCATTTGTTCCTCGACGTCCCGGTCCTTTTTTCACATGTGCTGGATCGGTGTAGCTACGCACATCCTCGTTCTTCAGTTCCTGCAGTACCCTCTCCCACTCTCCAGGCCCCACAAGATGCAGCAGTGCCTTGCGATTCCTACGATACCGCTCGGCAAACCCCTTCACCCAATTATGAACCTGGTCTATTATTTCCCTCGATCTACCTGACTGTCTCTGCCCACAGACATTCGCGTTCTTGAAAAGTATCATCCGGCTCTTTATACGCAGGGTATGTCGCAGGCTGTGAAGGGAGTCGTAGCAGCGTGCATGCCTCAGCCTTTCTTCGATGCCCACCACACCGTCCACACACACCTGTTCCCTCTCCTCGTGTGCTATCGACGATGGCAGCCACAGTTTTACTTCCTCCACCTGCACATCCTCATCATGGTGCAAAACCTCTCCCTGATCTGTCAGATACTGCAGGAGGCCCAGCATGTAGACTGCCCGGAGATCCTCGAACTCGTGTATGTTTCTTCAAAGGATATTCCGACGCTCCATTGTAGCTGTACCCTTATGCGTCAATGGCACACCAGCTGGTAGTGCGCGCAATTCAGCCTGCAATTTCACCCTTCCAGATCATGTTAGCACAATGAAATCCTAAGGAAGTAAAAAAAACACTCACTGCATGTCCTCTAGTTCCAAACCAATAACAACAAAATTACCTGGTGTCAACCTATGTCTCAAGGGAACTAGCGCCTTCCTGCGTGCCTCATCTTCCACCTTGAGCTCCTTCTCAACCACCAACTCGGACAAAACTATTACCAGGATACAAAGGTCAGTACATGGGCGAATTAGCAAACCAAGCTAACGTACACTCTTCTTTTACTTCAAAAGGATTCGCAACATGTTCTTTGGGAAAATCTGCCTCCTCCCACTTCACGCACATCACCTCCCATGACTGTACGAGCTCCTGCGGCAGACTTTCTGTCAGACCCCTATGTGCCTTGCGCTGGCGGTTACGATCCTCAACAGCAGCCTTGTACCTGTCCATGAGAGTCCACCCTTCACAGATTATTATGAGAACCAAACTGATGAAGAATTCAAGGACAAACTCACCCATTTGGTGGTATTTTTGCCAGTTATGGAACCCAAAATGCACCTCCAAAGTATCACCCCGCGTACCTGGCCCCATCGTCTTTGTCGCATTCCCCAATGCATTATGAATGCCCTGGCATCTCTCCGCTGTCTCGTGATCACTCATACCGACATCTTTCACCAGGTTGCAAGAAAACTGTTCATGATTCTTCGTCTTGTGAGCAGGTTCATGAAATTTCCCAATAACGGGAATCATCCGTAACGCGCAGTCCAACTTGATAGAATCTGGCCAATGTTCACTCACTCGAGTCACGAGGTTCACAAACCATTGACAGCAAATATTGTAACCGACTATGACTGAACGAATTCCCCGCCAATGGCACAGGGTGGCCCCAAAAGGATAGTCCATATTGGCGTACCTGACTCTCAGTCAGCAGCCAAACTATGCAGACAGTAACGATGTTCACTCACCTCTCGCCCTTCTGTAGGTTTCCGACACTATTCAGCAAGAACATTTCCCCTCTTGCGCAGAAGACCGCTCCTACCCCTGTGTAATGTAATCCTTTTGAAAACTTGGTCGCAGCCTTCGCAATTGCCATGAAGCCCACACAAGTACTTATCTATAAACATGGTCAGCCAAAGCCCTGTTACCAACATAGGACTTATTACTCACATCCGCATCAGATGCTCTTGAGAGCACATACCTCTCGTACACCTCTCTCCAAACGAAATAATCAGTTCCATCAACAAGGCCAGGATCCCTTGAGTGGGACAAAACAAGCTGCTCCTTCAAACGGAAATTCACATCCATCGCCAATCGCATTGAATACAACAGACGACTTTGCTTCTCCCTCTCCCATCCCTCCGGCAGATTGATCCCAGGCCACAGGCACGATGGACATGCAACAGCCAGCTCCCCCTCTTGTGTTCCTGCTACACCTGTCATGTCATGACCACGACCCGCCCGCTTCAACAGCTTCAAATGCCGCCACTGGACCACCATTCTCATCAATGCCCTATAATGCCAGGGAACTTTCTTCAACCCCGTGTTATCTGTTGCCTTAGATACAGTGCAAAACAGATCGTATGTCGAAGCTTTTGTGGTAAGTGTGAGGAGATGGAGGTGTTCCAGATAACGAAACGTCGCCACAGTGGTAATCTTGCCATTGCCTTGGGTCACAGGATATAAACCTCGACGAAGGAGCTGCACATGGTGGGGAAGGGCATAGCGACAGCCACAGAAGCGAAGATTAACTTTGTGAATGCCGTTCCAATGCAAAATTTGAAAATTCTTGTGGCATGCCACCCAGGTGTTGCAGTGCATATTCTGATGATTTAATTGAATCACCAGTCTGAGGTCCTTGAGGGAAACACCTTCAAAAAGGCCACTTTTCCATTCCTGTAGCTACAATTAGACAGAAAAAGTTAATTGAGCCGTGAACACAACACACCTGAATGCGATGTAACGGATGAGTTCGGTGACAGCATACGCAGCATGTCTTGCAAACCAAGTCCTGCTGGAAACAATCCACACAATGAAAAACACCTGCACCCGGCTTTGCTTCTTTCCTGACCAAGCAGTCCCAGCAACCTTTCTGACCCCTCACATCTCCTCTGCCATCTTGTCGTAGAAGCTCATCGAGGAAGTCTTGCTGAGAATGGATACACCAAAATTGATGAGGACGCAACTAGCATATCTACGATGTTAGCTAAGTAGCATTGACAAAGAAACAAGGATGACCTATAGCATGCAGTGTCCTTTTCTTGCACCTCAGTTTCACCACTGGAACCTCCCAGGATGGTTTATCATACACCTCACCCTCGACGACTTCATCGTACCAATCTGTTGAAGGATCCAGGGCAAAGTCCTGTGGATCCTTGGGTTCCCACACCTTTCTCTCTGTCCAGCTTTTGTGGCCTTTTTGAGGCAATATCGGAGTGGAGATTTGCTGTCCTCGAGCAGTCAAGCCAATCTCTCAAGCTGTAAGGGTAAGATAATCATCTTCATCATTCAGAGGAATCGCATCTTGGCTAAAATAATCGTATTTGTGTTTCGACATAGCAATAATGACTTTCAGAGTGAGTTACACTTATTTGCTGCTGTCGCGTCATCATCAGCCACAGACGTGGTCATCACGTGGGACCAGGACTCACAATCAAACAAGTTGAAACAACCAACTATGCGATCAACATTCAATATTCACCTTTCAACTTTCACTGCGCCGATAAACCACTCAAAAGCTCGTCATGTAAGTAAAATTTATTAAGGCCTGATTAACCACAGTTCTGCATGAATACTCGAGCCTGGGAATACGTGCAGACGCTGTGGTGTCAGTGCTCTCTTATTCGTGCTAGATCTACATGTTCACTTTCTTTCTACTTGCAGGGACGGTGGCGAGACGTGTCTACGAGCTGTAAGGACCCTATCTTTTGTAAATCATCAGAACTGACCCCCCCCAAAATCTCAACAGACCCATTCCGGCCACTTATTCTCTGCCTGGGCTGGGACTGCTCTCACTGCTGCCTGTTCTGCATGTTTCGATCTAGCTACGGCAATCAAAGATGCAGTAGCCTTGGACAGTGTACATACCCTACTCGATGACAAGACTCAAAATCCCCCACCCACTCAGCCATATGAATCCCCACTTTCAACACCCCCCTTGTCACCTGCCCCATCTTCGCCTCCTGCTCCCGCTCCTTCGTCTTTGCCCCCATCTTCGCCTGCTGCTCCCGCACCTTCATCTTTGCCCCCACCTATTCAGGAAACCACACCTCTCGGGTCTACTCCGACATCTACATTAACCAGCACTAGTCCCAAACCAAATACCTCTGCTGCACGTACCTCAAAGCGCCAGACCCACTCGAAACGCCAGAGCCATGCCAATCATAAACGCCAGTGCCAAGAAGAAGCGGTCGCTCAAAAATCTACTGATTACAAGCCCCGAGTTCAGGCAGCAGCTGCCCACATACTTCCTGCCACCCCTCTCGCCACTGATTTTGATCCCAGCTCTATCCAAGTTGCGGATACCGGATATGTCTCCATACAGGACGACCTTCGCCCTCGGAAACGGGTATTCTCACTAGCTGAAGTTTACGGCCCGGAGTCTCGATTCAAGTTTGACTTATGGAGATGTGCAGACCCCTCAAATGCATAAGTTTTCATAAGTAGCTTTCACCACCAATTGCGTGCTTAATCTTTTTTTAGATGCCCAACTCCCATAGCCACCAACAACGGTGCTGTCATTGGATTACTGGCTGCCCACCCAGCGGACGATGACTGGGATAGTGTTCACACTGAAGCAGCAGAATTGCTCGAGCAGTCTCACTCACTCCTGGACTTCGAGAAGGGTGATAAAAGGCATTGCCGTGGCAATTTTCACGCTCTGGCCACAGGAATCTCGCATGGAGGGGGTCAGCCGGTGAGTTCTTTGCTTGTGAAGCAATACCCTCCACTAACTCCTGGTACAGAAGCCGATGAATTGGTCTCACAACGTGCAAAACTCTGCTGTCCTCAAAAGTCTTGTTTCCACTAAACCAATCATCAGGCTGGCTCATTTTGCTAACAGTGAGGGTTGTTCTACGTCACTGTGCACGCGCTGACCATACCTTTGAAGGTGTTTTTGCAACATGGTTTCCTATGCTCTTCGCCTACTATGCTCAACATATGGCCCAATTATTAGAACACGATAGCACACTCACTCCACTTTTTGTGGCTAGCGTATGGGCTGCTTGTACTTTCAACTTTGGCCCACGAACTGCTTGCTTTGATCACACTGACTATGCTAACCTGCCTTTTGGAATCTGCACTATCACAGCACTCAGTGACTTTGACTTCAGGAAAGGAGGTCACCTTATTCTCTGGGACCTCCACCTGGTCATCAAGTTTCCACCTGGGTCAACGATTCTCATCCCCTCCGCTATTCTACGTCACTCGAATACTGCGATTGTGCCACACGAACATCGATACTCCTTTACTCAATATACCGCAGGTAGTATCTTTCAATGGGTTGACGAGAACTTCTTGCGATCGGATATCTACTGGGCAGGCTTAAGTGCGGAGGAACTTGCCGAAGCGAGACTCAGGGAAGAGCAGCGCTGGAGAGATGGTGTTAAACTTTTTTCAACTCTTGATGAACTCAAACAGATGTACGAGTGAGGACGGTAGCAGAAGGGGGGTTTTGTATCTTGATAGGTTGTCTTTTCTCGTATCTTGATAGATTGTATTTTCTTGTATCGCGATAGGTTGTATCTTGTAGAATTGTAGTGTTTGCTTCTTGTATCTTGGCACAGTGCTACACAATGTATACGCCCTCAGTCTCGATCTTTGGTAGAATCAAATACATTGTTCAATCTTGGCATTCATGCTATTAGGAGTGACTTCATGCTGTCTGGTGTAAGTGAATAGGATATATGCATTGTACTTTGCCTTGTAAGTGGTGTAATTATCCCTAAGTTGAAAGCATGCTGTTAAGAATGACTGCGCGCTGTCTGGCATAAGTGAATCAGTATATGAAGCGCACCTGCGAGTATGTATAATATAAGTGATTCAATATCAGTGAATCGGTATATGAAGCGCACCTGCGAGTATAAGTGATTCAGTATAATTGTAAGTGGTGTAAGTGAAACGGTATGATTGAATGAATGTAAGTGCTGAGTAAGTCCGTATAGTTGCAAGAATTGTCAGTAGTGTAAGTGATTCCGTATGATTGTAAGTTGTGTAGGTATGTCTAAGTTGAAAGTAGTATGGACGCAAATTGTCAGTGGTGTAAGTGAATCCATATGATATATGAAGCGCACCTGCGAGTATAAGTGATTCAGTATAATTGTAAGTAGTGTAAGTGATTCAGTATGATTGAATGATTTTCAGTCCTGAGTATGTCCATATAGTTGCAAGAATTGTCAGTGGTATAAGTGAATCCATATGATTGTAAGTCATGTAAGTATGTCTAAGTTGAAAGTCGTATGGATGCAAATTGTCAGTGGTGTAAGTGAATCCGTATGATATGATCGTAAGTTGTGTAGGTATGTCTAAGTTGATAGTATGGATGCAGAAACACTCACTCTTATATGCATGATCAGACGAAGTTACTGCAATGTATCATAGCTAACAAGGCTCGGCTTTCGTACATCTCTACTATGCTGGTATGGATACTTTGGTTGACTGCTTTCCATTGAAAATTACATATTCATAGGTCATCTGGGAACACTTTCTACCCTCAATCACACCTCATCTATACAACAGACCTCAATCTAGCTTGGATTCACTGGCGCTGTGGCGATTTTCCACAGACCTAAAGTGGCGCCGTGGCGACATTCCACGAACATAGAGCGGCGCCTAACACCTATTCACCAGGCCAAGGTGCCATTTCAACACTTCGATCTCGTTAGTAGCACTTGCTTTGTTCGTCGACGTTCATATGCTTTGGAGAACTATCAAGATGGAGCACATAGCTGACGACAATTCTCAGTCCAATTCTGGGGATGACGGGGTTATATCTGATGATGAATCCCTGTCCGCTTCTGGGGATGATGCTGGCTCCAGAACTAGCGAGACAAACTCCAGCAGGAAATGGGTCATGCCTGATGAGGTGCGCCTCGACTTGGTCGGTGAAGCTGAGATCAATCACCTCTGGTCTTTTGGAATCATTGAAGGCGATCTGGCTACAGTAGTGGGATTTTGGAATGAGGCCCGTAGGAGACGTTGAGAACAAGCACATCAACGTTCGTGGTATCTGAGGTATCTCACTACAACTAGACTGATATGACATATTGACTACTTTCATTTTCTACTTAGGAACAGAACCTACAAGCTTAAAGTGGAGAGGGCGTGGTGCGAATGTCAAGTATTGTCATCTCAAGAGATCGAATGTCGCCGTGTGGCGAGGCGATTGGCCCAACGGAAATACTGTGAAATGAACAGGGTCTGTCTGGCTGAAAAGGAGAGATGCCGTCGGGTGCGCATGCGTAAGGAATGTGAACTCAGGTAGGTCCACTGTCCAACATCACACCGTTCTGGATTCTGATCTGTTTGTCCTGCAGCACTGCCAGGTACGAGAACACAGGCTTAGACAATGAGCATCAAATATCTCCCAGGAGGAACCGCTCCACAGCTGATTCCTGAACTCGTACGTCCGTTGCCCTCTGTTGCTGCACTCCCAGTGATTAGTGTTTAACCTTAGTGTTTGGCATAGCCAAGGATAACCAGACAGGCTCGCACCTTTACTATGCGGCTACCCGGATTCTTGTCATTGGCGGTATGCGGAATATCACCATGTGCAACCTTGTGAGCGTGCGAGAGGGGTACCGGTGATTGACTTTAGCTGTTTTTAGTCTTTTTTGATTAGGTTTTTTTTTTCATCGAGCATCATGTACATATCAAGTGCCAATATACATTGAAAAGAGCTTGATCCGCAGCAGAGAGCATCGCTGGCTTGACGACATGTCTTTTCTTCAAAGCGAGTGCAGCACACAGTCCACAGCATAGGGTGGGTGATGTACATTGTAGATAGCTGGGTCTGTATCTTATTCGGAGGCTTACAATTTTGATTGACATGTTCAATTTTGGGGTGAAATCAGAACATTTTTGCTAAGTGGCACAGGGTCTCAAGATCTCATGGTTGGCAGTATGGGGATAGTTGGAGTATTGAAGATGTGATATTTACTTGTCACACGGGCTGCTCGGAATTGCTGTATGTTTCATGAAAGTATTTGCAAACGAAACTAATCAGTGTCAAAGGCTTGGTATGTAGATAGCGGGTACGTAGATAGCGAAAGTGAGTACATTCGAAGTGGATATACTGCCCCGTAAACTACTGAATGTACATGTCGGAAAGCTGGGTGTGGAGTGGACGTCCTTCACTGCCCTCCTTGTCATCATCTTCACAGTCGTCGTCTTGGGCAGCTGGGGGGTCGTTGTCACTGATGGGTATGATGCAAAGCTCAGGTGTGTTGGAACGTCCTTCATATGCAGCAGTGTAGGCAGCCAGGGCGTCACGAAAGTGGCTGAATTTTTGTTGGTGGGTGCCAGACACGCCGTTGACGTAGTCGACAACCTCCCTGAACCTATTAAAAGAAAAGTTAGCTAGGCCAGGTGATGATGTGAAAATACTCACCATTGACCAAAGATGCCAATGCGAGTGCTGGTGTAAACAACATAGTAACGCTTTGTATTAGCGGGCGGTACTATTTCCGAGGGGCAGGGGATTCGGGGGTCAGTGGGTACAGGGCAGCCAGCGATTTCATGAGCATCGGGTACTTGTGGCTCTGGGCGTGGGTGGCTGGAGCCAGCGTTGAGAGGGGGGGAGTCTGGCAGGGTTTCGAACTGATCAGCAGGCCCTGTTGCAGCTGGGTGAGGGTGGGAGTTGGAGCTGACAGAGATAGGTGTAGGAGCTGGAGCCGGAGCACTGGGGGTTTGTTGACAGAAGGGAGCTCGTCGACGAGGAGTCCGTACTATTGTGTAGGCCGTGACAAAATCTGAGAAGGATTGTTAGTACTATTGCCACACGTGAAGAGACTAAAAAAACCGACTGTCGTCTTCTTCAACTCATACTTCTGTTGTGCTCCCTGTGGGATATGGTGAGTTGAATGACAGTGTGTAAAGTACAAGGGGACTTACCATCCTCACCAGTGGAAATATTAGCATGGAGTAGGCAGGTCATGGTGGAGGTGAGAGGAGGAGGGGTTTCGATGGGAAAAAAAGGAGGATCGGTTTGGGATCTAAAATTGATCACCACATGAATTCATCTGGCTGCAGTCTGAGGCGAGGTGCTTACCAACCTGAGTGTAGATGATGTTGGAAATTGAGATCGGTTCTGTAGTCGCGGAAGGCCTGTGCTACAAGGGTTATTTCCCTTGGGTCAGGGCCGGCTGGTCTAACTATTTTGCAAAACACACCTGGTCGCAAGCCTTTATCTCTTTTGGTACCTCCTCTTTCTTGCTGAGCCGTCTAAAATCGTCCAGTACTTCGTGTCCATCAGCCATGCCAAATCCCGGTGTCTACAAGGGCGTCAGACTTGCCTATATGAACTGCATGCTCGACAAGTATATGAAGATGCCGCAGATCAAGCATGAAGCATTCGGTTTGGAGTGTGTGCATGGTTACTTGAGAAGGTTTCCACTCTCAAAGCCAGATGGTTGGGAGCCAACAGAAGAGGAGTTGGAGAAGGTGAATGATGATGTTGCCGAGCCAGAAGTACCTTTGCCAGAGGAAGGAATGGATGCGTACAACACTGAGGTCACACAACGCCAGATGCTTGCCGTAAAGGAGAAGAAGCTGAAAGAGGTTAGTTAGACACATGTGTCACATGACCCTATTTTGACACCATTGTTCAATCTTGATTCAGCAAGTGCTCCGTTGGCTCAGGTATCATAGCGAGGCCAAGATGAAAAAGCTGGGATCAGCAGACGCTTTGGAAGGATTCAGCGACAACAAGATAACTCAGGCGATGATTCTCCACGTGCGCTTGACAGGAATTGGTGTGGCGAAACTGCACAAGGTTGCTCAACATTTCATTTATGGTCGCGAGAACAAGGAGACTGTGGACGCTCTTGTGCGGGATCGATTGGATGAAGGAAAAAAGGCTAGGGCAGGTGGGGAGATTGACGGGACAGCTCAGCGGAAGAGGTGTACAAACCAGGTCGCAAGCACATACCAGACTGTTGTGAAGGAGGAATTCAACAAGCTGACGCAGGAGGAGCAGGAGGAGTGGGAGGAGAGGGCGATCAAGGAGCATACCAAGAAAGTAAAGGAATGGGAGAAACTGTTGACAGGGCCAGTTCTGACAACGCCGAAGGCTCGCCAAAGGTACGTGTTGATAAGTTCTTTGTGTCTGTGTTGCCACTGACAGGAGCATCCCTAGCTGCATTGATGCTTTGCTGGATTTTATCAAACCGGTGCTGGATCTCGTGTACGAGCATACCGGATTGGTATGCGGCTTCTGGGCTGCAGGTCCTGAACCTGCAGATGCTGGCCATCCAACAGTGATCAGGTAAGTTGAAGTGAATCTTTGAAGCAGCGTTGGAATTGATGACTGGTAGTTGTTATGCGGGCAAAACAGCAGGGCCGGGGGGGATGCCCTTCGGGAAGGCGGAACAAGATGGGTGGAAAAAGCAAATGGTGCTGGTCATTGCGCACTTTGTGAAGAAGTGTTATAGTAAGTGAGCGTAGTGCATCAGGGGAGAGCAGGAGAGGCTAACCAAACATGATTTCTAGTGATTGAGGAGTGCCACTCTCGCGCACTGACAAAGGAAGGGGATAATGGTGACGGAGAGGAGGTGGAGCCAGAGAGGGAGGAAGGAGAAGTTGAAATTGAGGCACTGGAGGATTGGGTGGGGGGCAGTACCGCTGCTCAGAGGAATGCAGGAGCTGGCAGCGAGAGTGCCAAAAAGGCGACGTCCACAGCCACCAAACAAAAGGGGACTGTGGGCCATAGGAGCCAGCCATCTCGCCAGACTGAAGCACCCACATCTACAACACCACCAGCCTCTCCCGCTCCGTCTAACACTAGCTCTCGACCTCCCTCACGACCTCCCTCTCAACCTCCCTCTTGATCTCCCTCTCGGGCACGTTCTCAGTCCACGGGTGATAACGACGCTCCCCCAGGCCTGCCTCGTCTATCTCAAACACCCCCTACCTCACCTCACCAGTCACAGACACCTCCGCCATTGATTGACAAGGAGGGAACCGCCCCTTCTAAACATACTACAAAAGAGAGGGCTGAGAAATCGCGAAAGCGTAAACGTGGCATGGAGAAGAGTAAGAGTCGGGCAGAACGCACGGAGAAAGGGAGGAAACGGCAGAGAGGGAGGAAGCATGTGATGGAGGAGGAGGAGGAGGATGACGACGACGACGCCGATGACCAGGAGGAGGCAGAGGAGGGAGGGGAAGGGGAAGGGGAAGGAGTAGGGGGGAAAGCTTCTGCTACGAAGGCCTCTGCATGTTGTGAAGACCCAGCGTTGGAAATGCCTGCAGAGATCCCTGCAACGCCATCTGGTGCACCCAACTATGTTGGAAAGGTTTTGGTGCTGGCTGGGGCGATCAATGGAGATAAACGTTGGGAGGAGCTGGTGCAGGCGTGGCTGGTGATAGATAAAGGGTGGAATTTCATGGAGCATGGGAGCCTTAGCACGTATAGTCATCCTGCGGCGGTGGGAGAGTGGATACAGTGGGCACGCCGGCCATCGTTCCGTCCACCAAAGGGTCTCTCCCCGGAGTCCTACTCGAAATTGTTCGCGGCGTGGTGGAAGGCACTGCAGCTGAGCTGGAGAAAATCAACCGGGTCGTTTATTGGGTTCATGAGGAAAGAAGGGATGGATTGGAGTGTGCTGAACTTACCAGGAAGAAACGGGATTGTAAGCATAGTGGCAGCGCTGGCTTGGTGGAGGGAGCGGGTGTATGGTCTGCCAAGTCAGACTCATCGTCAGGCCCAGGAATGGAGGATTCAGGCGGAACGCTTCGAACAAGCACTTGATGAGGTACTGTATGCATTCAGTGAGCTCATAAAGCTTGCTCCTCCATCTACATAGCCTGTGTATTTAGATTTGACTGTGTAGAATTGACCTGGTTTTAATTTACATGATTGTATTAGATTCAAAAGAGGCTGAAGATAGTGTAAAAATGTTGCATGATGAGTACATTACAATAACTCAGTGGTCTAAGTGTGTGCACTATGATGTAACCATCTGGCAGCCTTCGGGTTCAAGTCCTGCTCTTGACATTTTTTCTGCTGAAGTGGGGGCTTGTCTGGCGCTACGGTAAAATGACCTTCAGGGAGGCTGACATAATATCCTGTGTTCCTTTCCATCACGGCATATACTGTATTGCTTTCTGTCACAGCTGTACAACCAAAAAAAGGTGGGTATATGGACCGTGGGAATACACCTAGTCATGTGACGGGTTCATCTGAGATGCTGAGAAAGGCCTGGAAGTGTGTAGACTGCTATATTTGGTAGTTAGGGATTAATCCCTTCGTGATGCATCAGCATGTAAGGGATATTTCCCTGTATGATATAATATTATAACATCTAAGGCTGACAGTGGTGAACAGTTCACCAGTAGCCTGAACTCGTACCACAACCAGTCGCGTCGCTTCAGGAGGGTTGTAGAGGGTGAGTGGAAGAAGGAATTGGCGGATAAATATGTTGAGGAGCATTCCGACTTCGGAACTGACGCCATCCTACTCACTGGGGCGTATAATCGGGACATGTGGGAGAAATTGAGGAGTTCTCGAAAGAAACCATTATTCCCTTCTGCTGCTGAACAATGTGAGGCAGATGCACCACCAGTAGTGGGTCTGAGTCAGGTCCGTCCTTCACCTCCTCCACCTCAACCAAAGTCGAAGCCCAAGCTGAAGAAGAAGAAACCTGTGGTTCAGATGAGTAGGAAGGGGAAGGAAAAGGCACGAGCTCCTTCAGAAGAAGAGGAAGAAGAAGAAGAAGAAGATGAGAATGATGAAAACGGAAAGAAGTCGGATCGTCGGGACCTCCCAGGAAATAAGGGAGCAAAGTGGAATTTTTGAATAGAATGGACTTGTAGACAGAAATTCTTTTTTTGCTTTTCTTGAATGAAATGTAGATAGAACCAAGTGAATTAGAAAAGTGAGAGAGTTCAAGTGAAATGAGAAAATGGACTTAGAAAAATTTGAAAGATTGAGATTCCGACTGTCGGGTCCGAGACAGAAACATTAGGAAAGATTAAGTGAAGATAATGGACCAGGTTTATCAGGGTACTTAGTGTGAAAGTCGTCAATGTACTCGTCAGCAGATAATTCGTCTGCTAAAACCCAAGAGAATTCTTCATCAGTACCCTCGTAACCCAGCCACTGCACGTAATACAGCAACAGGCATTTCCGACATCTCCAATCCAGCTTAGAGTCAAGGATTTGAGCTATCTCGTATTGGACTTCACCATCCACTTCCACAGGTGGAGGTGGAGGCTGGATCCGATTTGGAATAGTGTTCAGATGAGTGGGTTCCAGCTGAGAGACGTGGAAAACTGGATGTATGGCACAAAGGTAGTCAGGAAGTTGAAGAGTGTAGGAAAGGGAACTGGGTCGACCAATGATTTTGAAGGGTCCGAGATACTTTTCAGACAGTTTGGCTGTAGAATGCGTAGTACGAATGTGTTTGGCACTAAGGTAGACTTCGGATCCGATCGGAAAATTGGGTGGAGGGATACGATGTCTATCTGCTTGTTCTTTGTAGCGCTCCTGAGCCTGTATAATCTCTTCACATAGGAATGAATGGAGTTTGTCGAGGTTCATTATGAAGTGTCAAGCACAATCGGAAGCGATGTCGAATTCGGGATGGACGGAAATGTTCAGATGGTAGCCTTTGTTAGCAAAGAAAGGTGAGATGCCAGTTGAACTGTTAGGAGCATTGTTGTAAGCAAACTCTGCAATGGGGAGTAACTCGTCCCAATTGTCCTGTTGATAAGAACAATAAATGCGTAAGTATTGCTCCAAAGTCTGATTAGCACGTTCCGTCTGTCCGTCAGCTTCCGGATGATAACCCGATGTGAAATGAAGCTCCATGTTTAAAGCTTTACCTAAAGCTCGGAAAAATTGTGAGACAAATTCAGATCCACGATCGGAAGTGACATGGTTAGGAACACCATGCTTAGAGAAGACATGAATGAGGAAAAGGCGGGCAAGTTGTTCGGAAGTGATAGTGTCATATGTCAGAATGAAAATGGATTGTTTGGAAGCACGGTCGACAATCACCAAGATAGCTGTATAGCCATTGGATGAAGGAAGTTGTTCAATGAAATCCATGGAAATGGAATCCCATGGCCGGATCGGAACCGGAAGAGGTTTCAACAAACCATAAGGGCAATGTCGACGAGTCTTGTTGCGACCACACACAGTACAAGACTGTATATAGTTTCTGACAAACTCTCAGACTTTAGGCCAAGTATACTGTCGTCGAATAATGTCGAGTGTATGATTTTGACCAAAGTGACCAGCGAGTGGATGATCATGGAAATTTCAGAGGATTTGGAGACGAAGATCGGAATGGTCAGGAACATAAATCCGATTGTCGAGAAGGAGAAGGCCAGAATTGTTTATAGACCAGCGAGGATTAGAACCAGATCTAGCAGCTTCCATACCTAGAGTCACCTCCGGGTCAGAAGAGAGAGCGGAACGAATGGAATTATGAAGGCTTTCAATATCCATAACAATGCTAGCTCGAAGTAATGGTCCTTCTAAGAACATTGCTTGTAATGAAGCTACAAGCTGTTCCTGAGTAAACACTGGTCGGAAATTATGAGGATTGACCTTTGCGTATGATGTATCCCCCTCTTTTGGATAGACGTCCCATCGTCTAGTCAAAGCGTCAGGCTTTGCTCCGAGTTTTCTGGGTCAGAAACGAATGACCAAATTGAACTGTGAAAGGAATTCAGACCAGCGAACTTGTTGACGAGTGAGAACCTTCGTAGTGGTGAAATACTCAAGATTCTTGTGATCAGTTACTACGTCGATCGGAAGAGCGGAGCCTTCCATGTAGTGTCGCCAGTGTTTGAATGCTTCGAAGATAGCAAGAAGCTCCTTGTCGTGAGTGTCGTAGTTCAATTCCGTGTCGTGTAGAGTTCGGGAAAGGAAAGCAACAGGATGAATTTCTCCATCTTCAAGTTGAAGGGAAAGAATAGCGGCAATGGCATAGTCGGAAGCATCTGTTTCAACAATGATAGGATGGTCAGGAATCCAATGCGTAAGTATTGGAGCCGATCGGAAACAGGATTTCAAGTACTCGAAAGCTTCTTTGCACTTGTCTGACCACTGCCACTGTACAGATTTCCGAGTTAGACAGGTGAGTGGAACAACAATGTCGGAATAATTGTAAATGAAACGACGATAGAAATTGCAGAAACCTAAGAAGGACTGCACATCCTTCACTTTGCGAGGGACAGGCCATTTGTCTATAGCCTCAATCTTGTCCTCTGCCATACGGAAACCATCGGGAGACAAAATGTAACCTAGATATTCCACGGTGTCAGTGTTGAAACAGCACTTAGCCGGGTTGCAGTAAAGGCCATGCTGTCAGAGACAGCGCAAGACTTCCTGAACGTGTTTCTGATGATCCTCCAAGTTTTCCAAAAAGATGAGTACATCATCCAAGTAGACAATCACCGTAACATCCAATAGATCCACAAACACTTCATTAACAAAGCGCTGGAAAGCTGCTGGAGCATTAGTGAGGCCCTTAGGAATGACACACCACTCGTAGGATCCGTATTGGGTCCGAAAAGCTGTTTTCCATTCATCACCCTCCGCAATATGGACGAGATGATAAGCATGTCGTAGGTCCAATTTTGTATAGATTTTGGCATGTGAAGGAGCATCAAGAAGATCTGAAATGAGAGGTAAAGGGTAACAGTCTTTCTTCATGATCTTATTCAGACCCCGAAAATCAACACAGAGACGCAATCCGCCATTCTTTTTTGGAACGAAAAGAACAGGTGCACCATGGGCAGAGCTGGATGATCGGAGGAAACCAGCGGAAAGATTTTTGTCGATGAATTCCTGTAATGCTTCTTGTTCTTTGATGGAAAGCGGATAGATGCGGCTGAGAGGTGGCTCTGCACCTTCCTCGAGGTCGATCTTGAGATCGTAAGGTCGGTGTTGGGGTAGCTTGTAGGAAAGCTCTTCATCAAAGACATCAGCAAAGTCGGCATATTCTTCAGGAATAGGTGTTTGTTCCGTGGAAGCAGATTTTCCGGAAGCTGTCGGATAGTCTGTCGGAAACAAGGCCATGGGTTTGATGCCAGAATCCTTGCAAACACGAATGAATGCTGCAGCTCCAATGAGGCAAATATCGGGTGTATCGGAATCAGTGATATGACCAGCCATTTGTGCGATAGATGGGTAGGAATAGATGGGCTCGAAAGGAAATTTGGATGGACTATGTTTTGGTGTTGTTTTGGATGACTTTGCAGTCGGAATTTCAACGGCCGGTGTCGGATCTGATGAAGAGGCCTGAGAGGAAACAACCTGTTCAGATGTTCAGAAAGTGAGTATCTTCTTATTCCAATCAATCAATGGATTGTAGCAGTCAAGAAAATTGTATCCGAGAACAGCTTCACAAGAAGAATCCAAAGTAGTAACATAGAAGTCAAGCGGAATAGTTTCCCCTGATGGAAAGATGATAGGAAGTGTAGCCATAGAAGAAATTGTAGAAGCAAGAGAACCATCAAGGAGACGAAGTTGCACCAGAGGAATTGGATACATCGGAATTGAATGTGAAGAAATAAAGGAAGAATCAATGAAACAATCTGAAGAACCAGAATCTATGAGAGAGGAAAAATGTAGGAAATCGGAATTCATAGGAGATTTTATAGACAACGAAATATGAAAAGCACGATTATTGCTGCGGGGAAGAGCGGATGCGTTGAGAACTACCTCTTGGACACGATCATGGTCAATGCAACTCCAATCTCGTGTCGAGGATTTGGAGTTGCTGACTATTTTCCCGAGTCAGAAGATGTGGGTTTCGTGTTAGTCAAAGAGGAAGTCTCACTGGAACGGCCTTTAGCCTCATTCATACGCTTCTGGCGATCACAATCTTCCAACTTGTGCTGTCCACCACAAAACATGCATAAGCCATTCTTCTTGCGGCAATCCTGCTCAGCCTGTGTCAACTTCCTGTCTTTTCCAAGTTTCTCTGCATAGGGTTTCTTCGGATGAGAAGAATTAGACGAATTGTTGGAAGAAGAAGGATTAGAAGAATTGGAATGGGATTGGTTAGAATTACCACCTGATGACGATCCCGGGTTTTCCGACTTCCCAGAACTGCCTTTCTTCTTCGAAGAACCCCCACTATTACCCCCTGATCCCGATCCTCCCGAACCGGAACCGGAACTTCCCAACTTCACCTGCCTTTCCTTCTGCTGCTCCTTGTATCGTTTCCAATAACGAGCATCGATCCGCATAGCGACTGTCTTCAATTCAGCAAGGGTATCAGGTTCTTCCTGATGTGCGATTTCATCTTTAATGCGAGGAGCTAGACCATTGTAATAGGCCCAACGAAGTGCAGATTCATCCCAAGAGACCAAGACCATATAGCAATTGAACTTGATCTGGTATTTGCTGACTTGTTCGGAATCTTTCATTCGAAGCATGGCTAAACGCTGTTCAGCATCACCCTCCGCATCCCATTCTCCGAAGTTTTCTGTCAATTCCCGAAGGAAAGCGTTGAAGCTCCGAGTCCAACTAGGAGGATTAGTCAGATTAGGATTAAGGAAATCAGGTTCAAACCATTCCATAGCAGGACCACTAAGGTAGGAAAAAGCGTAGGAAATCTTTTTCCGCTCATTGGAAAAAGCACATGGTCAATCCTGAAATTGGAGCTGTAGGGACGTAGTGAATGTTCGGAGTTTTTTCGGATCTTCACCAGTAAATACTTCTGGCTCGCGGAGCTTGGATTTGGAATCGGATTCGCCTTTAGCAATAGAGTCAAAAGCGAGACCCATACGATCCATAGACTGAAGGAAGCAATTGAGGAGATCTATAGCAGGATCATTTGTGTTCAACGGTATTCCAGGTATACCAGCACCACCTCTGGGTCCTCCAGGGCCGCCTGGTCCTCCTGGACCTCCACCACCTCCTCCTCCTGGAGGGTTACCTCCTGGTCCTCCTGGACCAGCACCTCCTGATCCTCCTCGATTTCCGCCGTTTCCACCATTTCCGCCATTTCCGCCATTTCCGCCATTTCCACCACCATCATCCCCACCGCCTGGAGGTCCTGAAGGACCACCACCATTTCCTCCTTCAGCTTGGTCGTCTTCACGACCTTTACCTGTATCCCTTTGATCTTCCTCATCCTCATCTATTACTTCTTTGATTCGAGAGCCTGTTTCGTCTTCTTCTTCAAAGATAGTAGAGAATGGTCGAGTTTGAGGAGGGACTTGAATATTGGGAGGAGTTTTGTCGCGGGTGAATCGGGAATGTGTCGGAGTAGTTCATAAATTGAAATCCTCAGGTCGACTAGTGAACTGAGTATCGGTGGATGACGTAGATGTATTAAGGTTGGGATGGATGTCAGAATCGTGGGTTGTAAGAGGAATAGATCTTCTTCAGGCACGAATTTCTGAAGAATTGCGACGTGAAGTGCTCAAGATTGAGCCAAGATCGGGATTGAGATTGCCAAAGAACGACTCCTGAGCCTGAGCTCCTGGAGACGAAGAGGCAGATGGAGAGTTGGGTTGTCGAAAGGTCTGGAAAGACATTTGAGCCAACGTGGAAGTAGAAAATTAGAAAATACTGTTAAGGGCGTGACTGAAGGACAATCCGTGCAGAAACGGATCAGAAATGTTGGAACGGATAGATCTGACAGAGCCGAAAACTATAAGACTTTGAATAGCGTGAAGGCTATCCTTCCACGTTGACAAGTCTATAGTAAACGCGAGAGAGAGAGTCTAGGGTGACGAAAGATAACCAGCAACCTAAGTTGATTTTCTAATTGCCTAACTACTACATGAGCTTCGGCTTATATACGACTGGAGTCGGAAAATAGTAATTCCGACAAATACAAAGGAATAGACATATGTAGAATGGTCTACATGCAACGTGTAGACTGGGGTAACATAGGAACAAAGGATACGACATATAGAGACATAAAGAAAGTTATAAAAGGGGAAAACACTCAGTAGATCATCATGGCGAAAAACCCCTGGTCCTGGAAGTGAACCGAGATGACAGAATAGAAATGACAATGAATAGGAAAAGTCGGAACGGAATCGGAATAATCAGAATTGAAACATATTAGAATGCATAGTCGTAACAGACTGCAAGCTAGTGCAGGGGCTAGGAGAATGCGATTGTGAAGGATGTGAGAGGGTTTGGGCTGTGAATAATGGGGCTGCCACATCAACAAAAGCCATGGGTCCAGGGTCTCAGGTTGACGTTTTGAATGATCACTTTGGCTGGCATAACTGGCAAAAAATAATCGGGATGGATAAGCAATTATTTTTTTTAACATGGGAAATGATTCAAATGTTTTTTTTTTTTGATTTTAGGGAAGTTGTCTGCAATCCAGTATACACAAGCTGTTAAGGATTGGAATGCACAAGTTGAAGCTCATCGCAGTTTGACTGCTTCCTTGCCTGATGGTTTGAAGGAACAATGGGAGAAGATTTGTGTAGCTTGGGAATACGGGCCATCGAACCGGAAGGGCTTGGTCAACCTGTTTGAAACTTCTCAAGGCTGTGGGTGGATTCATTTATGTATATTATTTGACACTAATTAAAAGTTTGAACAGTCATGTCAATGGCAACAGTAGAGAAGGAATTGGTGGAGTATGAGGAGGATCATGTGAGGAAAGGAGGGACTTCATATCATAGGACTGGTCCTGGAGCCTTCCTGGTTCTGGGCCTTGAGCTCGAGGAGTCACAGTGCATCAAAATTCTGGAAGGAAGGTAGTTTTATTTAACTAATATATATTTATTGAGGTGGAAGATCAAAAACATCCTGAAAGCAAAGAAGGATCTCACTGAAACCCAATCTACATCCATTGCCAAACAGCGTACCATCCTCCACAACAAAATTCGTAGCTGGATTCTTCTCCGCCACATCTACATGCCTGGTCTCTTGCAGACCCTGATGGAGCTTGGACTTAGTTTTGGTGAGGAAGGTAGCGATGATGTGCAAGCAGAGGATATTTCTCTCTGGCTGCCGTCTGCTCTTCCAAAGACCAGACAGGTTGCAACCTGTATACCAGAGCTGCCAGATATGGAAGATCACCTTCGCACAGCGCAGTGTCAGGACAGCCTTGATGGTTTACGTCACATGCTTTGTGTAAAGCTCTGGATGCTAATGTTCAAGTATGCAAATATTACTGGACAGCATAGTGGGGTCCACTCATGTGCAAACATTGATGTTATTCAGAAACAGGCAAAAACTTTTGTGGAGATGTATCGAAGAGCAAGGGCAGCAAAGCTCACTCTCTCTGGTCCAGGAGAGTGGGAGCAGACATTCAAAGTCCTCAACAATGCAGATGTTCATTCATATGTCAACCCGGAGCGCACATGGAGTGGACCAGGAAGGCTGGGAACTACAGAGAAAGAAGTTGATGAAGAGGCTGAGCCAATGCCCGAGGTACCATCTGCAAATGGCAACAAAATTAATCTGGTTTTGGAGGACGTACACAACCTCAATTATCAATGCGAACATGGCATGGGGATGTCGAGAATGAAGCTTTCATGGATTTGGATCACCACACCCATGAACAACAGTGACAGTACGGATCCCAGAGATGGAATACTGCATGAGGTATGGTTGAAAAGTCATGCACATGCAGAGAGGGTGAAGGAGGAAGTTTTGAGGCTGTGGGAGGAGATGCAAAGAACTTTACTGTTCTTGATTCGGAAGGCACAGTGGTGGAGGGAAAAGGCTGATATGAATTTCACAGATGATGAGGTGCTTCATGAGGGGATGAGGGCCTATGCACTCAAGCAAGAGCACATTCAGACTAATCTTGCCTTTCATTTCAAGAATATGTAGTCGGTTCTGTTGAAGGATATATCAAATTCGGCTTTCGGAACCAATGAAGGGAATGGGAAGGAAGGGGCCCTGGATGATGATTTGGAGGATGATGAGGGGGAGGAGGGGGAAGATCAGGATGGAGAGTATGTAGAGGAACTGGAGATGGAATAGTTCATGCATATACCTGTGATGTAGGTATATTTTTTGTGTAGTAGAATAAATTTCACGTGTGCTTGTTTTCAAGTGCTTGATTTGACTGTCAACCGAGATGCCCAAAGTCCAGAGTCAACCAAAATTCCCAAGGTCCAGAATCAACCGAAATCCCCAAGTCTAGAAATGCTGGCTGAGCTGCTGGTGAGCATCCAAAAAAAGCAAAGCCAAAGAATGACTCACCAAGTCACGTGACATGCACTTTGCAAAACATGTCCAAATCAAACCCAATCTGGATGAGACCTAGACCATTCAGTTCAGAATCCAAATTGGGGGTGCCAAAAATTTTCAAAGATCACATGACAGAGTGAAGGAAACTACCCTAGCCACCTATATGTAAGTCCAAGGGCAACTACCCTCTGTGAAGCTTTGTGAACTGAGGGCAACTACCCTTGTTGAACCTTCATTCTAGCAGCTATGGTTGGGTCCTGAGCCCTCGAAGGACTGGTAGAATTGAGTACAAGATGGAGGAATGTTCGCAACACAGGCATCTTCGGTTGCAACATCATGATCTTTGTTCACGATGTCATCACAACCTATTTAAGTCATGGCTGTGTCTTACAAATGATGGGGCTTGTGTAATTCATTGTGATTTGAACTTTGGACCCACACACTTCAAGCAGGGCTAAATTTATCCTATGAGAAAGTGAAAGAGAAAGAATATGAAAAAGAATTGATTTTACTAGTGTAAAAAGGCTTTTAATAAAAATAAGATTTCATTTGCAAAATTCAAGGTGAAATACTCACTTTCCCACGCTCTTTCCCACGCAGAAATAACTCAATTTACCTGAAGAAAAAGTCTATGCAAAAAGAAAAATTTGCCACTTGCAATTCTTTAAAAATTTCCTGTGCAAAAAAAAAACTCCACAGGAAATTTTTAAAGAATTGCAAGTGGCAAATTTTTCTTTTTGCATAGACTTTTTCTTCAGGTAAATTGAGTTATTTCTGCATGGGAAAGAGCATGGGAAAGTGAGTATTTCACCTTGAATTTTGCAAATGAAATCTTATCTTTATTAAAAGTCTTTTTACACTAGTAAAATCAATTCTTTTTCTTATCCTTTCTCTTTCACTTTCTCATAGGATAAATTTAGCCCTACTTGAAGTGACAAGCATCAACAACTCTTTTCTTCTTACTCCCACATCTTATACGCCACTTCCCCTGACTTCTAACAGCTCCGAAAGCAGGCCCATCCCGTCTGATGGCATCTTCAAGCTGTTATCCCCACGCTGAGATCAAGGTGGAAGTAATTAGGTTCGTCAATGAATTTCAATGCATTCTGGGCATGATGGAACAATATTCTGGTGAAAGCGAAGTGGAATACAAAGCGAGGCTAGATGACATCACCACCGAGGCTGACTCTCATTTTCTGGTGTGGCAGGTTTGCATCAAGCATTCGTGACCCATCCATCTCCCTCCTCTGATGGTCTTCTTTTGAGAGCGACATCTGGACTACTCGTATCGACTGTGGTATGAGAACGCCCTGTCTGTTCCTGATGAAGCTACACTGAATCATCTGCTAGTTGACTCACCTTCACTAGAAATAGACTGGTTGGCTGTCGTAGCTGTGGCTCATGGTGAAGTTTGCGACAGTTATCACATTGCTGATGAAGAGGTTGGGAATTTGCATCCATTCAGGCAGGATAACAACATAGACTGGCAGGGTCAAATGATTCCAGGCTTCACGCATGTCAACCTTAACCAAGTAGTAGTAATTGAACATGCTCCCAGTGAGTGTTTCTCCATTGTTTTGAACTTGTTGTCCCTGAACGACGTGTAGGGCCAGGGGATAGAAGGGTTCATGGATGGACAAAGTCACATCATTCAGACCAAGAAGATGGCAAAGAGGTAATTGATGAGTTGGACAAGGATGACTCTCCAGTTCACAAGTCTTCAAAATAAAAAGGCAAGGGCAAGGCTAAGGTGAAAGGAAAAGCAAAGGCGAAGGAGCCTTTGTCAAAGTCTAGAGATAGGAAAGGGAAGCAAAGGGCTGCTTCACACGATGAAGAAGATCTGTCACCAGCTCCTGGGGCTGCTTTGCAACCCAGGCTGGTTCTTCAACTTCCTAGTCATTCCTCCAGTTCCTCTGCTCCTAGAGAACCTCCTGTGGCTGATGCACTTCTTTATCAAGGCAGAGCATTTTGTACCAAGCGTGCTGGAGAGATTCACAATTGTGAGGGGGTGCTTTGAGGGATGTTTAGTAGGTATGCCACCACAGAAGTGAATCAGGATTGGATAAACCAGGTTGGAAGTTATTTTGTAAGTACTTTGTTCCTTTGCACTGCCCCTGCTAATTCACATCAGCCTCATTGTGATAGATGTTGAAAGTATAACTATGATGAGTGCCTATGGGAGCATAAGCCTAAAGGCAGGTGCATTCGCTGTCACATGGACAAGCAATGCTGCTCTCATATGGATGTATTGCAGTTCTTGAAGGCAATGAGGGTGACTGGGGATAGCTGTGTCATTCTTCACAATGAGTTTTGTATAAGCTACTTTTCAATTCCCTTCTGCCAAAGCTAATCTTGCTTGTAGTGCCTGATTGACTGTACCAATTGGGACCCTTTTCGTGATGCTCACCTGGTGAACAGGATGGATGATCTTTATCATCTAAGTATGTCCCTTACTGTGGCTAGCTCAGCTTTGGTGGATAATCCGCCCTCTCGAAATTGCATGGAGGATTTGCTGCTACCTGCTACTATCACTGCTGTTCCTACAGTCCAGGGATTATGAAATGGGCTGTCAGGGGCAGGACAGCATTGACAGCTAGCAAACCCTCTCATTGTGGGCATGGTGAAGGGGGTTTCTGCCTCGTATCATGAGTTGGCTGAAACTTCCCCAAGCCTTTCCAATGATGGCCAACTGGAGGCAGCTTCTGTTGCGTCAGTTTCAGCAACAAGGACTTCTGTGGTGCCTGGTGCAGTCCCACTTTTCATTCCAGGGTCACCTGGCAGTACTTTGCAATTGCTTCCTTCTCCCTATGTTGCACCTATTTGTCCCCCTTCTAGCTCCTTGTCGTCTAGTGAGGTGACACCTTCAATTCCTTCCACTCCAGTCAGTGTTCATGATCCATCCAAGCCTGTAGTAGCTGTAGATAAAAGGGCTTCTAGGGCTGAAGGACCTGATTCTGTTGTGGCGTCTTCCAATGCCATTCCGGCACCTGTGACTCTGGTATCTGCTCCATCCTCTGCAAGAGACCTTTGTGGAGCTTTTGGCAGTCCATCATCATTCTTACTAACCACAGGAGCACAGAAATTGCCAGCAAAACATAATTGTGAAGAGTTGAACTGGCTCATCCAGCAGAATGTTGACTTGGTGAATCAGACCTTGTGTCAAATGAACCAAACACAAAGAGCCGAGTACACTCTGGAGGATGCAATTTTCCATGCTGACTTGCAGTTCAGGTCAATTAGCCCAGTTTCTATGCTGTTTAAAAGTGTCAAAAATTAAATCCAGCATGAGACACCTGGACCTATCACATTACACTGAATCTTAGTAGGAGAACATGCTAATCTGACCTTTGCATGCACTGACCTGACCTTCACGTGCGCTGACCTGACCTTTGCACATGCTGACCTGACCTTTGCATGTGCTGACCTGACCTTCACTCATGCTAACCTAGATCTAATGGTTTGTATTGGAAATATATACATTGTATACAAGAATCTAATCAGAATAGTGGGATTTGAATAGGTTTCTATAGATTTGTATAGTTCTTTGTACAGAGATGACGGAGTGGCTGCTTATGTAATCAACAAAAGTTGTTCTATAGACTCAGAATCTAATGGTTTGTAATGAAAATGTATACATTGTATACAAGAATCTAATCAGAACAGTGTGAATTGAATAGGTTTCTATAGATTTGTATAGTTCTTTGTACAGAGATGACGGAGTGGCTGCTTATGTAATCAACAAAAGTCGTTCTATAGACTCAGAATCTAATGGTTTGTAATGAAAATGTATACATTGTATACAAGAATCTAATCAGAACACTGGGAAATGTATACATGAAGTATATACAATATTCTAATAAGAGCATTGTGAAATGAATAGGTCTGTATAGGAGTGAATAGATCTAAATGTAATGAGTTGCATTCAGAGTGACATTACATTGATGTGGATATGAACAATAATATTCTACTGCTCTTAGCTTATTCCCCTTTCTACTTTCCAATGGTCTGTATACACTGAGCATTGAGAATATGATACTACCAAAGCATTATATATGAGCTGTACCATTGACACTATGCAGACTCATAGCAGGTCTGTCATATTGTTCTACTATCCCATGCCAAAAGATATGGACAATGTCATGGCTAGACAGACAGAGTACCATGTGCAGTGATGTTAGAGATAATAGGGAGTCTATAAGAAAGCATGTTAGTAGGTATAAGGTGAAGGAGATGTCCTCTGACATGATACTGTATGGTATGCATCTTGTATACAGTGTATGGTCCCAATACAATCCATTACAATAAGATCTATTCACTCCTATACAGACCTATTCATTTCACAATGCTCTTATTAGAATATTGTATATACTTCATGTATACATTTCCCAGTGTTCTGATTAGATTCTTGTATACAATGTATACATTTTCATTACAAACCATT